>JAKWBJ010000002.1:682500-954194 GCA_023159175.1 Wohlfahrtia magnifica | reverse complement strand
TCGTTTTTAAAGAGCCTAAAGGTATGCTTTTATTATTTTATTTTTTTAATTTATCAAAATAGTTTTTTCTTATTATTATTATTATTATTATTATTATTATTATTATTATTATTATTATTATTATTATTATTATTATTATTATTATTATTATTATTATTATTATTATTATTATTATTATTATTATTATTATTTATTATTATTATTATTATTATTATTATTATTATTATTATTATTATTATTATTATTATTATTATTATTATTATTTATTATTATTATTATTATTATTATTATTATTATTATTATTATTATTATTATTATTATTATTATTATTATTATTATTATTATTATTATTATTATTATTATTATTATTATTATTATTATTATTATTATTATTATTATTATTATTATTATTATTATTATTATTATTATTATTATTATTATTATTATTATTATTATTATTATTATTATTATTATTATTATTATTATTATTATTATTATTATTATTATTATTATTATTATTATTATTATTATTATTATTATTATTATTATTATTATTATTATTATTATTATTATTATTATTATTATTATTATTATTATTATTATTATTATTATTATTATTATTATTATTATTATTATTATTATTATTATTATTATTATTATTATTATTATTATTATTATTATTATTATTATTATTATTATTATTATTATTATTATTATTATTATTATTATTATTATTATTATTATTATTATTATTATTATTATTATTATTATTATTATTATTATTATTATTATTATTATTATTATTATTATTATTATTATTATTATTATTATTATTATTATTATTATTATTATTATTATTATTATTATTATTATTATTATTATTATTATTATTATTATTATTATTATTATTATTATTATTATTATTATTATTATTATTATTATTATTATTATTATTATTATTATTATTATTATTATTATTATTATTATTATTATTATTATTATTATTATTATTATTATTATTATTATTATTATTATTATTATTATTATTATTATTATTATTATTATTATTATTATTATTATTATTATTATTATTATTATTATTATTATTATTATTATTATTATTATTATTATTATTATTATTATTATTATTATTATTATTATTATTATTATTATTATTATTATTATTATTATTATTATTATTATTATTATTATTATTATTATTATTATTATTATTATTATTATTATTATTATTATTATTATTATTATTATTATTATTATTATTATTATTATTATTATTATTATTATTATTATTATTATTATTATTATTATTATTATTATTATTATTATTATTATTATTATTATTATTATTATTATTATTATTATTATTATTATTATTATTATTATTATTATTATTATTATTATTATTATTATTATTATTATTATTATTATTATTATTATTATTATTATTATTATTATTATTATTATTATTATTATTATTATTATTATTATTATTATTATTATTATTATTATTATTATTATTATTATTATTATTATTATTATTATTATTATTATTATTATTATTATTATTATTATTATTATTATTATTATTATTATTATTATTATTATTATTATTATTATTATTATTATTATTATTATTATTATTATTATTATTATTATTATTATTATTATTATTATTATTATTATTATTATTATTATTATTATTATTATTATTATTATTATTATTATTATTATTATTATTATTATTATTATTATTATTATTATTATTATTATTATTATTATTATTATTATTATTATTATTATTATTATTATTATTATTATTATTATTATTATTATTATTATTATTATTATTATTATTATTATTATTATTATTATTATTATTATTATTATTATTATTATTATTATTATTATTATTATTATTATTATTATTATTATTATTATTATTATTATTATTATTATTATTATTATTATTATTATTATTATTATTATTATTATTATTATTATTATTATTATTATTATTATTATTATTATTATTATTATTATTATTATTATTATTATTATTATTATTATTATTATTATTATTATTATTATTATTATTATTATTATTATTATTATTATTATTATTATTATTATTATTATTATTATTATTATTATTATTATTATTATTATTATTATTATTATTATTATTATTATTATTATTATTATTATTATTATTATTATTATTATTATTATTATTATTATTATTATTATTATTATTATTATTATTATTATTATTATTATTATTATTATTATTATTATTATTATTATTATTATTATTATTATTATTATTATTATTATTATTATTATTATTATTATTATTATTATTATTATTATTATTATTATTATTATTATTATTATTATTATTATTATTATTATTATTATTATTATTATTATTATTATTATTATTATTATTATTATTATTATTATTATTATTATTATTATTATTATTATTATTATTATTATTATTATTATTATTATTATTATTATTATTATTATTATTATTATTATTATTATTATTATTATTATTATTATTATTATTATTATTATTATTATTATTATTATTATTATTATTATTATTATTATTATTATTATTATTATTATTATTATTATTATTATTATTATTATTATTATTATTATTATTATTATTATTATTATTATTATTATTATTATTATTATTATTATTATTATTATTATTATTATTATTATTATTATTATTATTATTATTATTATTATTATTATTATTATTATTATTATTATTATTATTATTATTATTATTATTATTATTATTATTATTATTATTATTATTATTATTATTATTATTTATTATTATTATTATTATTATTATTATTATTATTATTATTATTATTATTATTATTATTATTATTATTATTATTATTATTATTATTATTATTATTATTATTATTATTATTATTATTATTATTATTATTATTATTATTATTATTATTATTATTATTATTATTATTATTATTATTATTATTATTATTATTATTATTATTATTATTATTATTATTATTATTATTATTATTATTATTATTATTATTATTATTATTATTATTATTATTATTATTATTATTATTATTATTATTATTATTATTATTATTATTATTATTATTATTATTATTATTATTATTATTATTATTATTATTATTATTATTATTATTATTATTATTATTATTATTATTATTATTATTATTATTATTATTATTATTATTATTATTATTATTATTATTATTATTATTATTATTATTATTATTATTATTATTATTATTATTATTATTATTATTATTATTATTATTATTATTATTATTATTATTATTATTATTATTATTATTATTATTATTATTATTTATTATTATTATTATTATTATTATTATTATTATTATTATTATTATTATTATTATTATTATTATTATTATTATTATTATTATTATTATTATTATTATTATTATTATTATTATTATTATTATTATTATTATTATTATTATTATTATTATTATTATTATTATTATTATTATTATTATTATTATTATTATTATTATTATTATTATTATTATTATTATTATTATTATTATTATTATTATTATTATTATTATTATTATTATTATTATTATTATTATTATTATTATTATTATTATTATTATTATTATTATTATTATTATTATTATTATTATTATTATTATTATTATTATTATTATTATTATTATTATTATTATTATTATTATTATTATTATTATTATTATTATTATTATTATTATTATTATTATTATTATTATTATTATTATTATTATTATTATTATTATTATTATTATTATTATTATTATTATTATTATTATTATTATTATTATTATTATTATTATTATTATTATTATTATTATTATTATTATTATTATTATTATTATTATTATTATTATTATTATTATTATTATTATTATTATTATTATTATTATTATTATTATTATTATTATTATTATTATTATTATTATTATTATTATTATTATTATTATTATTATTATTATTATTATTATTATTATTATTATTATTATTATTATTATTATTATTATTATTATTATTATTATTATTATTATTATTATTATTATTATTATTATTATTATTATTATTATTATTATTATTATTATTATTATTATTATTATTATTATTATTATTATTATTATTATTATTATTATTATTATTATTATTATTATTATTATTATTATTATTATTATTATTATTATTATTATTATTATTATTATTATTATTATTATTATTATTATTATTATTATTATTATTATTATCTTTCTTTATTAGTATCAAATAATACTTTAAATTTACATATAAACAAAATTTTTAAATAACAGTTTTGTTCTAAATAACACTGTTTCTAACAAAAAATATTGCATTTCTTCGAAATACATTTGGATTGCGTTCATTTTTAACGCCATTGAATAGCTGCAATCCTTTGTAAAACAATAAGCGCTGCATTTCTGTTGTTGTAATTCTTCGTTGTATGGTCGCGTTTCCCCGACATACATTATTTGATCTCTTATATATTGTGGTGCCATTCCAACTTTAATTTTCTGAATAAAGTTTATGGTATTTAATTTCAGTTTTTGTTTTATATCTAGTCATTTTAGAGAGTCAAGCATAGAGCTTATCGATGTATACCTGTTGTATTTTAATATAATGCGCATTGACTTATTTTGTAATTTTTACCATCTATACATTTGTTGATTCGTGCAGCATGAAAAAATAATTGTTGATCCAAATTCAAAATGAGGTTTATCATTGTGTTGTAGATCATGATTGCTTATAATGTAGTTGTTTTCTAATCTTTTGAAGAAATAATTTTTTTTTTTTTACAAATATACACAACAACACAGCTGCACTACAGCATTAACCGAGGTGGTTGAGAATAGCCGTGGCAATCTAGATGAGAATAAGTTAACATATTTGGTCTTACTTGATCACTCCAAGGCATTTGACACTGTTGACCATCAAATGTTGTTATTGAAGCTTGGCAATATGTTTAAATTTTCTACAACCGAAACAAAATTAATATCTTCGTATTTAACTGGCAGATAGTTGTCAATGGTAGTATTGTTTCTTCACCCTTATTTTCAAGCCGAGGTGTTCCGCAGGGGTCCATACTTGGCCCACTTTTTTACTCCATGTATGCAAATGACCTTCCTTTGCAGATCAGATACTCTAAAATTCAAATGTATGCTGATGACGTACAGCTATATTTAAGTTGTTCAAAAACAGCTATAAATTCTACTATTAATGAAATAAATTCTGATCTAGATAGAATTTATCAATGGGCATCTGCTAATGGACTACTTCTTAATCCTATTAAGTCTAAATTTTTAACAATTGGCAAAATCCCGCCGGTACTAAGAGGGAATTTGTATATTTCTCTCAATGGGACAAAAATTCAATTGGTAAATACAGCCAAAAATTTGGGCGTTACATTTAATAGCTCGCTGACATGGTCGGATCACATTAATCAAGCATGTGGCATAATTTATGGGAGGATTAGAACCCTATGGCAGACTCAACACTTTACACCCATGAGGATAAGGATGATGATTGCCAGAACATATTTAATTCCTTCTCTTTTATATGCCTCTGAGATTTTTGCTGGTTGCAATATGACTTTGAAGCGAACGCTCAACATAGCGTTTAATAATATTGTTCGATATATTTTTGCTTTGAAAAGATTTGATCATATATCACCGTATTTAATACATATCCTTGGCATGCACCTCGGTGACTACATGAAGTTTAAAAATTGATATTCACATCGTCTGCGAGGAACTATAATATCCGAACATTCAAATACCGAAAGAGTGCTTCTTTTCACCAGTTTTATATATATATACCATTTATCTCTGGAACCATCTCCCCCCAAATATTCAACTTACCAGCAACGCAGCGCGATTTAAAAACTTGTTAAGTAGTCATTACAGTAATTCATAAAATTTTTTAAAATGATAAACGGTATGTAACTTATCTGATTCTAATGCTGTAACTTATAAGATAATTGATCTTGTTGCATTAGAAAAACATACATTATAATAAATAAATAAAAATAAATATAGTCAATATGATTTTTTTAATTTAAATTATTGTCTATTACATAGCCCAAATATTTCATTTGATTTACTTTTTCTATTTCTTTAAAATTAATTTTAAAGCTAATGTTGGTCTTTGTTTTAATTTCAATTATTTTAGTTTTATTTATATATATATATATATATATATATATATATATATATATATATATATATATATATTGTTACGTTTTTACCTTTTTAAAAACGTGTTTTTATGAGTTCGTAAATTGTAGTTAAAACAAAATAAATTTTGTGTTTGGTTTTTATTAAAATCCTTTATTCAACACAGTTATGTGCACCACAACAATTTTTATTCTTAATAACTCTGTCTGTTTACAATCTTGTAAACAACAACAATTACTCGACAGATCTTTCTACTTAAAGATCATCCAACCCGATTGTAGTTATAACTTAGGTTCGATCACAACCTTTCCGACCAGAGGTTATCCACACATATTTCTCTTTATTGAGTTAGTCAACTAAACTGGTTTTTTACTTCACGATTCACTTCACGAGTTTACTCCTTATAAACTCTCTTCACACAAACTGCACTCGCTGAGTTTACTTAAAAAAACTAATAATAATAACAAATTGCTGTTCGCATCGATGTGCTTTTTATATGGCTGAGTAAAAAACACATCGATAGCTCTCGAACCTCTCGATATTTCAGGTAGATTCCATTTCTTTCTTTTAATTTCTTTTTAGTTCTTTTGTAGCCATGCGTATGTAAACATATACCTTTTTCAGCTCTTAGTATTTGTTGTAGCTTGTTTATTGTCTGTTACTTGTTTTCTTTGCTGCTTAATTTTTGTTGTTGCCGTGTTATTTTTATTTACTTTGTCTCTGATAATGTTTGTTGTTGTAGATTTTGTTATTTGTTAATAGCACGTATAGTTGTTCTTGCAGCTTTTGTTTATTTATTTTAGCGATGTAATAAACGCTGTGGTGCGCAACCTCCAGTTCCACAAGGGTCAATTTTGGGGGCATTGCTTTTTATTATATATATATATATATATATATATATATATATATATATATATATTGCCTTTTATTATATATATATATATTATATATTGCTTTTTATTATATATATATATATATATATATATTATATATTGCTTTTTATTATATATATATATATATATATATATATATATATAATAAAAAGCAATGCCCCCAAAATTGACCCTTGTGGAACTGGAGGTTGCGCACCACAGCGTTTATTACATCGCTAAAATAAATAAACAAAAGCTGCAAGAACAACTATACGTATATATATATATATATATATATATATATATATACCCGATATACTCGATATATATATATATATATATATATATTATCGAGTATATCGGGTATATATATATATATATATATATATCGAGTATATCGGGTATATATATATATATATATATATATATATATATATATATATATGTTCAATATCTTTATCGAGTCAGCTTTACCGTTGAGTTTTTTCAAATAGTAGCACAAAAAGGGGATTTAAAAAAAAGTTGCACAAAAAGTTGCATTTTAGAAAAAAAAGTCGCACAGATTGTTTTATCGTTTTTATTTAAATAAAAAGAGAAAAACAAAAATAAATCAAAAGTAAATAACAAATAATTGATTACTAATGTTAAAATTTCAATTTTTTATAAAATAACTCTATAGCAATATGTATAAGATGTATTTGTAAATAAGAAAGTATATATGTATGTATGTACATGTATATAATATACATATATATATATATATATATATATATATATATATACCCGATATACTCGATATATATATATATATATATATATATATATATATATATATATCGGAAGTAAACATTGCTAAGACCCATAAGTGCAATAAAATTGTAATTATTTCCATTTTATTTCAAGATAAAATGAATGCACATGTTTCTACTTTTAATCTATTTGTTAGCTTATTTTTCACAATGCCTAATTTAGTAAAAACTCGCTGTGAGTTAGCACATGCCCAACCAGCTTGTATAAGTTTAAGTACAAAGGTTCGTTTAATGAATTTTTAATATTACCTATTGTGTGACAAAAATGTTCACAATTCTTAAATTTAAAATTGCATTCATATTATTTATCTTCTGCCTTACTCAACATTAATTTAAATTCTGAAATGAGATCTATCTCATTCATTGCTTGTAAAAGAGCTCGGTTGAAAAAAAAAATAAGACTTTAAGACAACGGTAACGCTGATCCGTGTAAATTCTGTCATTATCTGCTTAAGGCCAATATCATATATTACGCATTCTATTTTGTCCTTGTAAAACTCGTTTTTGCTTCAGTCTGTATTAAAATCGCCTGCTATTATTATATCACAGTTTGCTTCGTTTGTCTTCCAAAATTTCCCCAATTGCTGCAATAAACTCTGTCTCTGCACTACTTGGTGATCTATATATAGCCGTAATTATACGGTTGTAGTTTTCATTTCAAATTTTAGAGTTAATAACTCCAACAAATGAACCAACTTTTGGAAGCCCGTTAAAGTTTAAAAATGTTTGTATCAAAATATTACTAAATTTATGGAAAAAAATATCATTCGTTTTCCTTCGAAAAAAAAAAATGAGTGTGTAAATCAAAATATTGAACTGAAAAAAATTCCTTTTCCATTTACACAAAATTTCAAAAATTATTCCAAATATGTGTATTGTTTATTTTAGGATCTGTATTTACATGGAAATCGATTAACACATTTAAGACAATGCGACAAATATCTGCCCACTTCATTGGAAACGCTTACTTTGGCTAAAAACAACATAAGTGATCTGAATGAAATTTGTTCATTAGCGAACCTGACAAATTTGAATAGTTTAACTATTAACGAGAACCCATGTGTGTCAATGATAGCAGGATCTGAGTAAGTTTATATACAAACTTAATATAAGTGGCTCTAAATTTGCATTCTTGCGATTCTTTTATTAAAATATGCAGTGGTTTTGACCATCGACCTTTTGTGTTAAATTGGTGTTTAAGTTTAAAAATTATAGATGGGTTTGTTGTTGATCCAATTGAAAGGTACTTTTTATTTTTTATAGAAACAGCAATGTTAGTAAATAAAAACTTATTTTAGCCTTAAAGCGGAGTGGCTTTATAGCCAGGGTAGAGGCCGTAGTTTTCGTTTGGGCGAACAAGCCGCCTTAGCAAAATACTTAAGCTCAGTTTGCCCATTAATTGGTAAAGCATTGGAAAATGAAAATGAACGCAAACTACGTTTGATACTTAGTAAAGCACAACACCATCAACGTCAGCTACAAGAAGAGATTTCTGAAAATTCGAATGCGTCCGCTAATAATTCACCTTCATCGGGTCGCAAAAAGCCGGCAAGCCGTATACAATCTCCTAGATGTAAGTTTTGCTGTAATCACATAATACAAAAAAAAAACTTATAAAAATTTTAAACAGTTTCCCGTTTGAGTGGGCGTCAAGGCTCTCCAGATTCTATGGTAAATAGTTATCATGGTAACACCACAAACGAACAAGGTATTTAAAGTAAATTAATATGTAAATATTGTTTTTCGACTATTGAATTACTTTGTATTGTAGTGGCGAATGCAAATAATTTAGTTCAGATGACAACATCACTAATAGAAAACATAAAAAATTGTGATACTCTAATGTCGCAAACTCTAGATGGTTCCAATGTTCACAATTCAAATAATAAAGTAAATAACTCGCAGGATTCAACACCTCGCACTATAACACCAAATCCATATAACGGTTCGTTAGTTTATCTATTGCTAAAAATATTTTTGTGGTTTCATTCTTAAAAATATATCTCTTAGGAGGTCCTTTAAATGCCGCTTCTAAAATGGTACCAGTACCAGAAACACTTATGAGTCCAGATGTTTGTCCAGCTTCAGTAGCTCAAAGGATTACCGTGTCTGCTATTAACACCCAAATACAGCAAACAAAAATTAATAAAAACAAAGGTACCGAATCAATTCAAAAGTCAAAACATACCAAAAATGTTATTTTCTTTTGAGTTATATTTCGAAAATTATATCTCATCTTTGACAGATAATCGTTTAAACTCTCCAAAGATGAGAAGTCCGCACTTAAAACGCAACACTGCGGAACGAAGTCCAACAATGAGCCCAAGAAAAACGAATTTAAATACCAGTAATGCAAGTACTGTGCAACATCAACAGTCTAATGCAAAATCAATGGGAAATCAACACGCATCGCATGGTACAGAAATTCAAATGAAATCAAGGCAATTCATTACCAATTCAGTGCACGTAGCTGCGCCAGATGATTGTTCGGGTGGTGGTAGTTCAGACGATGATAGTGACAACATAAATGTCGATAAATTAAAAACCATACGAAACAAAGCAGCTCAAAGGTGGGTAATAAGGCAGATTTAAATTTTACAAAATGTAATTGATCTTTCAGTTTCCTTGTTCTTTTGTCGAAAAAAAAAATTAAATTAAATTAAATTAAATTAAATTAAGGGTTAAAATAAAAGCAAAT
This sequence comes from Wohlfahrtia magnifica, assembly GCA_023159175.1. Lineage (NCBI taxonomy): Eukaryota > Metazoa > Arthropoda > Insecta > Diptera > Sarcophagidae > Wohlfahrtia > Wohlfahrtia magnifica. The sequence goes on along the minus strand of JAKWBJ010000002.1, from coordinate 943,504 downwards.
ACTATTTTGATTTTCATATTTTTTAACTGACAGTTATCGTTTAACTTTTTAACTTCATTTTTTTGTTTGATTTGGAAATTGTTTTTTAAGCAATTGAAATAAAAATTATATTTGCATTTAAATGTGAAATATTTTCAGATGCCAACAACTAAAGCAAAATATGGAAAATTCTAGTCATAATTTGAGTCCGGACACAGAAAATTCTGCTGTTGTAATACAAAAAATATGGCGCGGCTATCGGACTCGCAAAAAAACGAAAGATATTGCAGAGAAACTGTTAAAAAAACGAACCCATGAATATATAGAGTAAGTAAATATAGTTTCTAAGTAAAAATACATGTATACATCCGTATCTACTGTATGTCACCTATAGTTTAAAAAATATTAATGATTATTTGTCAAATAAGTCACTCTTTCAAAAATAGGCAATAATAAGTGTAAACAATTTTTATTCCTAGTGAAACGTACCACATATGTATTGTACATATGTACGTATTCGATTTGAGACCAAATAGAATTTAGTACGACCCAAGGCGAATTCAATAAGGTGGCCCTAATTTACTACGTAAGCAACAGCTGATACATTTGCGTATGTAAAAAATAACAAACTTTCTGTATTTTGTTGAAAAAAAAAAATATTTTTGACTCTATAGCTTTTTGCTTACTACAGTGTTGTATTATATTGACACACCGAAATTTTGTTTTAAGTGTTGTATTCGTTTTCAATTTAAGACCACCTTATTAAATTCGCCTTGATACGACCCATACAAAGCATGGATACAATGTCTATTTACATTTACACAGCGTGGGCCTAGAATTTGTAAGCAAATTTTCACATTATAAGTGAAGGTTGAATGGGTTAAATTATTATGGTGATTCGGAGGGCATTAAGATTTGTAGCAATGCTATTGGTATTAAACAGCACACATATTAATATTAGATGGATCGATATTATCGGATATGTCTGAACTGTCAAATATTTATTTATTAAACATTCAACAATGAAAATTTAACTTATAGGCTATAGCCGATTCCATATAGACTATTCCACATACTACACCACGCGCACGGATAATCTTTTTAACATTTTACTTTGAAAGAAATAAGCAGCAAAAAGCAAACAAAATTTATAATCGATATTTCAGTAATATTTAAGGGTTTTACAGAGTCTAATTGTTATCAGAATCAGAATTCAAATCGACAAAAAAGTTATTTTTTGTTACAGAAACCAATATATCGATTTTTTGTTCGAATCAGAAATGGTGTCGTAAAATCCGATTGAATTGTTTATTATTGGCGCAAAATACACATACATGTAATTTAAAGTAAAAGTAATTACAAGTAATACATTTAAGTTAAAATAAAATACATTAATAAATTAAATAAAATATTAAAATGTTTCTTTTAATTTTATTAATTTAATAAAAATGTTGCCATAATTTTGCTAAAGAAAATTTGCACCAAAATTTATTTACCACTAAATTATTAAAAAGCAACTTAGAAATGTTAAAAAAAAATTAAAATTTGTATGCCACCAAATTATAAACAAAACCAACACAATGAAAAAGTAGCAAAAAAATATATAATACAAACCATTAGATAAGATAAAGTTGTCTTTACAACTAATTTCTATACAAAAAAAAACATGCAATATTTGTTGTATATTGTATTGCAAATGTAAAAAAATTAAAATATAGAAAAACGTAAACAAAAGTTGTATACAATCAAGTTTTAATTTCAAATATTTCGTTTTCTAGGCGTTTTTCAATTACGAATATTCAATATTTTTAAGTATATTATTTTTTAATGCGTTTGGAAGCATGTTTTTTGCAATAAGATATAGAAAAACGATATCCTTTAATTGTTCAATTTAGTAAGTTTCCGCTGTGCAAGAAAAACTTGACAGTATATGAACACAAAAAAGCAATCAGCCGGACAAACAACTTCACCTTACATAATTTCACCATTGCCAACCAAATATAAACAAACCCTTAACAGCTGTTTCGAATATTAACTTTATTTATGTTCGAAACAAGGCAAAACCAAAACGAAATCATGACACCATTTCATATCAGAATCGATTTTCAATTCTGATAAATAACAATTCTCTTTTGGATTCTGTAACTCCCCTAAATAAGACTAATCTGATCATTATGTTATTTTTATGTGCTTGATAATTTTAATTCAGTTTTTCTTGATGACATAAAAATATGGAAGCGGTTGCGGTTTAATTTGTAATATCTTGCTTACTCTGCCAGGTTTGAATCAAATCGAAAACTTAAAAAAAAGAATACTGTAGAAAATTTTTTAATAAAACATATTTATTATAAAATTAAAGCAAACTCTTACAGGCTTAAAACAAAAGCATACATTATTGACGCTTTAACAGATGGAGTATAAAAAATTTCTCCCTATGTTTACAAACAACGAATTCCCAAAAATTAACTTTCTTTATTTATGCGCTATTTCTTATAAATAGAATTGAATTAAGTGACAAACACATTTGCGCTTATGTGAGTATCCATGTTTTTTAAATCGTCAAATGTGTAATATATATTCAATTTTCCAAAAATATAAACTATGAATATCTTATACAAATATCTTACACATATGTATATAAAAATGAATTGTGTTTGGTTGTTAGTTTCTTCGTTTTTTTTGTGCCTTAGGGACAGGAACTATAGGCTATATAAATTTTAAAAACTCCAACTGTGCGGTGCCATGCCCATACAAAGTGTATATTTATTTGTCTACATCTTCAAAAAGATAACAGAAATATTCTCTAAATTTAGCTCAAATAGATTCGTAGTCAAGGCAAATCGTCAGTCAGAAAGTGGGGGGCTAGATAAGTGAGCGTGGAACCTTTCCATACAAAGTAAATATTGATTTTAGTATATCTTGGGAGCGGTTGACGAAAAAGCTTCTAAAAAGTGAAGTAAAGTAAATATTAATTTTTGTATATCTTGAGAACGGCAATAGTAGAAGTTTCTAAATTAGGTTCAAGCAACGTTGTATGATACACATCATAAGTCAGTAACTGGGCAAGATTAGATAAGGTGCCCACTTATTCATACAAAATATTGGATTTTGTATATGTGGAGAACGAAAACTATTAAAGTTTCGTTATCTATCCACATCAGCTTAAAAGCGGGAGTTGCAGAATCACACTGGATAAAAGCTGTCTGTATACGTATAATATATAAAAATGAATGTGTGTTTGTTTGAAGACTGTATACAGTTAAAAAGCAGAACCTACAGTGCCTTTCGGGAAGAAAGAAATGATTGGATTTTGACCGGAAGGGACAAAATGTGGAAAAAGGGTAAACAATTTAACTAAGATCGCTTTTAAGATATAATTAAGATGGGGCTAGCAAAGCACACCGGAAAAAAAGTCTTTTTTGCAGTTTCTCTAATGTCGAAGAAAATTATAGGGTAAACAGAAAAATTTTCGAAGAACATGTTTACTAGATAAATAAGATTTGTCAAGTTTGTCAGAAGAAATGTATGCATTTACAATTTTTAATTGATATACATACAGTGAGCAAAAAAAACTTACAGTAAGAGTTCCGGTTTTCAAATTCAGATATCTCCGTAACCCTTAAAGATATTAGGCTAAAACGCAGTTTTAAGGTAAGCTATTTATAAAAATATATTGAATAAAAAGGTTCATTTTAATATCAAAAATATGGCTAACTCAATGAGCTTAGTTTTCGTAGCAAAAAAAGTTGTACACTTACTTTTTCTCTCAAGGTTATTTTTTTAAAATAAGCCCTAGAGCAAAATTGAATACTAATTTTGGTCACTGTTAGCGTCCATAACAGCTTTAAATCTTTTTCTAATAGAATAACCTAGATTCTTGGTGATATTGAGTGGCATATTTGTCCATATATCCATGAGAACAATATCGAATTAATTTTTGTTTCTTACTTTGCGCTGTCGTAATTTTGACTCCATACACACCCACAAATTCTCTATAAGATTAAGGTCAGAGCTCTGAAGGGAATGTGACAACACTTTTACATTATATAGAAGTCATTATTTTACTATTAGGAAAGAATGTTTCGTATTATTGTCCCGAAACAAGCAATAATCTCCACTTAAATTTGAGGGGCGTTGTACAAATCTATCCTTTAGTATCTTTTTTAAAAATACCATATCATATTTTTTAAATAAATAAGAAATTTTGTAAAAACAATTTATTTGTGAGATTTTTTTTAAGTTTTCCACTAGTTATCCATTTAATATGTTAAAAGTACCACGAGTATACTCGTGGTTGGCAGCGGAAGCGTTAAAAAAAATGGTTACAAATTCTGCTTGTATACGATAATCCAAAACTAATATAGTCAATGTTCAAAAAAATTGCAAGTAGTGATTGATGTTAGAGGTCGACAAACCATAATTTAAATTTAGAATGTTTCTTTCGTGTTACCTCCTTAAATTAAATAAAAAATATGAATCAAAAGAAAATATCTAAAAAATAAAATTTGTTCTTGTAATTTACTCGTCAATAAAAATATTTATTATATTTTCAGTTATTGTTTATAAACTGTATGTACGTATGGTATACGTAAATTTTTCTCTTTTTTAACAACATATTTAAGACTTTTTTTTCGTTGAAATAGTCGTCTATTGTACATGTAGCACAATATTTGTTTTCCTATTCGTTTTCTTATTCGAAATTAAAAAAATTACTTTTGCATTTAGCCAATTGTCCTTTTATTCGTAAAAGTGATTGAAAAGTGTTAACTCACAATGTTGAAGTGTTTTCTTGACTAAAATCAAAAGGTACTATTCGCTTGCCAGATGACCTTGATTTCGCAAGCATTTTCACAACTTGTCAAGAATTAAGAAAATATATGGTTTGTCACACATTTTTTAAAGTTTTTCTTACATAATATTTTGGAATAAGCTATTAACCATTTTAGTGAATTTATAATTTAAATCGTTTTAAATGTATTTACTTCCTAGTTTATAGTTTGTCTAAAATATGTGTAATTAAATTTGACAAAAAATTAAACAGATTTTTATATTTAAAATTATCTTTATTAACCCAAAGTGTAGCACTTGTGAACGAAAAACAGACTCAATTGAAATTCCTGTACGGAATTTAATTTTGCACCATTAAGAGAGTTCTGCAAAAATCGAAACAAACAATAATCTGAAGGTACAAGGTCCGGGCTACATGGTGGATGCATCAAAACTTTCAAGCCAAGCTATCTCAGTTTCTGCCTGTTCATCAAAGATGTGCATGGTTTGGCGTTGTCATGATGGAACACAGCACCTTTTCTGTTGATTAATTCCGGAAATTTTAATTAAATTGCTTGCTTCAATATCCATAATTGTTAGCTGTAGAGATCAGAATCTATCGTTTGACCAGGTTATAGAAGCTTGTAGTGAACAATTCCCTTCCAATGCCACACACAGCATTACATTTCATGGTTGCAATCGTGTATTTGCCACCTTGCTTCGTCCACGATCTTTTTCACACATTATTTTTAATCGTGATCCACTTTTCATTGTTCCTAATCATTCCGACGTATAAAACAAGCTCTAGTATTTTCTGATGCAATTAATATTATAAGAGACATTACATTTTAGAACCATATACCGACAATTTGTAACCGAAGTTTTTCGAACATAAACTATTTTTTTGACTCAAGATTTATTTTTCTATTAATGTCAAGAATTTTGCAATATTGAATCTGGCAACCCTTTATTTATTCTTTAAATAACACTTTTTTCAAAACGTACTTTATTATATTTACATGTACTTTAAGCAAATTAACGAAAGATATGGAGATGACAAAAGCTCAATTAGAAAACGAGCGCAAAATTCAACAATTGCAAATGCAGGCCATTAATGCATTATGGAAAAAGGTGTCATCTATGCAAAATACTACAACAGCAAATACCAACATAGCTATTGATGGTCAAAATATAGATAACAGCAATACAACGACACCGAGTGGAGTAATAGTTAATCAACAAAATCAAAACACATTAAGTTTGGATAATAGTTCGACAACTGTGGTTAATGATTTGGCCAAAACTTGTACAATGTTAACAAATCAGGTAAATAAATTCAGAAAAATAATAATGAGAGGTGTTACAGAAAATCGCTTCTGAGATATTGGTGTCATGAAATCGTCTTGAAAGACCTGTTAAGGTTACGTTTACATTAGGTCTGTTTCTTTACTTTTAAGGTAAAGGTTGGTAAATTGAGAGTTAACAATAGTAAATAGTAAACAATAGTTACTCGCAGTAAGAGAGAAACATATGCAAAAATTCATTCAATCCTTGTGTTAATTCTTGCGCTGTACTCAAAACTTGGCCATTCTATTCCCCTTCACCCGACCCTACCTTTGCCATCTACAAACACAAGAATTAAGCAAGTTACTTGCTCAACTGAATTGCCTAATGTGAAACGGCTCTTATTGTTTATTTTTCAAACAGCTGATTATATTATAATTTACCCAATCTACGCTAAGAAAATGTACGGGTTTTTTTCGGGCATGAAAAGAAGAATATTAATCTCTCAAATTTCTCTCATTTACCCAATTTTGCATACGAGAACGCTTTTCGGTAAGATCCCGCGGGATCCTAATTTTGTGTACCGACACAAACCTATTATTCTTTATATCTTAAACATCTGATTGTTTCGTGCAAGAAGAAAAAAATATTACTCTCTCAAAGTTTATCTCATTTACCCAATTTTTTAAGACGCGAACGCTCTTTGGTAAGATTGTGATCCCGCGGGGGTACCAATGTAGAGTAAAGAAACAGACCTATTTTTTGGTTGGTTGCAGCTGCTAGCTGATGATCGGATTATTTCTGACACAAAACAATGAGAGCAGATTCTATTATACCATTTTCTGATAATGAATTTGATTCGAACATAAAATCTACAATATTGTGACACCAAACTCCTTGATTCTGACAACAATCAGATTCTGTAACACCCGTGAATATTTAGAGCGCTTAATTCATATGTTATTTCATTAAGGTGCAACAATTACAAGGATCTATGCGCGATATTTTAAATTGTTTAACTTTATTCTGCAATTTACCACAAGAGAATGTTAAACGTCTATTAACTGCAGGTGTAGCGGAAGCTTTATCGACTTCATCCAATATGCAAGGTACGAATATCGCCAGCAGTACCACCACAACGTCCACAGAACAAAAAGATTCAGCTGCTACACAAACTGAAATTGTAGCAGTACATACGCCTCAGTTGGAGTGTCAATCTAATTTTCCATTTAACAAAATAAGACCTTCCACGCTGCCTTTAATAGAATCACAAAATCCTAACACAGCAAGCAATTGTATTAGTAGTAGTTTGACCTACAATGCTTCTACCACCATTGCAACAGATACCGATATGTCAACTGAAACACCGACCAATAAAAGGTGTTCTTTAGAAGAAAGTGGAATTGCAACTACAGATGATGTGCGAAGTTCGATTGATTCCATATCAATTGCTGAGAAACAAGATGAAGATGAAAAACACAATTTAAATTTGACCACAATAATTAGTGGCTAATTAAACGTGCTTAGGCGATTAGACTATTGATATTTGTATTTATTTAAAATCTTTTTCACTTTGATATAAGTTTAAAATTATCACATATAAAAGATAAAATTAGAAAAAAAAACAATCTTAAAACTAAATTTATCAACAAGAAAATCAGCACATTTTTTCTTATTTTATTTATTTATTTTTTTGCTAAAAGTGTTTTAAAAATCTACTTAAACAATATTGTACATCGATAGTAAAAACATTTCATTACAACATTCGTTGTATGATTTTTTTGTTTGGCAACTCAAATGTAGCTTTTATCCACAAATCTTATAAACAACACTCACTATTTCTCAGGCTCGTAGTCGTTTCTATTTTTAAATAAATGAATGTGTATGCCTTTCATAATAGGGCTATATAAATGGAAATGAAAGGATCTCAAATATTTTTACATTATTAGAATTTATTATGTAGCTTTTGCATTAAACAAATAATAAATAAATAACAATAAAAATCAACATAAAAAATTTTTTAAAAATACTCAAACTGACCACCACCTCCAGTCTAATAAACAAAATGTTTGTATGATATGATTATGCCACACCACCACTTTTTAAGCATTTCTAAATGTGTTTTTCACCATTTTAAATTCATATAATTTTTATACTCTAATATAAACAATGATTAAAAATATTGCTTTCACAGAAAGAAACACAAGGATTTAAAAAACCGAAATAAAAAATTATATATATTTATATACTTTCATGTATGTATGTATACATACATAGTTCTTTTTATTATTATTTTATTTTAAATTACTGAAATATGAAAATCGTATAACACACTGCATCCATCCCAGAAATGTCGCAAGAACAACGAAACTATTACAAAACAATGTTTAATTTGTAGTTTCTTTGATTTTTTTCAAGAAGTAATCCTTAATTTTCAATACCTTTTTATTTTCTTTAAGTAGATGTAAGTTAATTATAATTCACAACAACCAAAAAAAAGAGAACAAACATGTAGAGATTATAAAATCCCAATATTATTTTCAACTTGCAATAAAAAGAATAAACATCCAGCTTTAAATAAAAATTCTTATTGTTTTTCTTTTTTGAAGAAGCTCATAGAATTAAAAGTTGAAATTTTAGGTATGCGCAAATTTTGTATCATTTTCCTTTAAGGGCCCTTATCTTGATCGGCGTAGTCATTATCGTATTTCGACAATTTATTTCCAAGATCAAAAATTGTCTTGTTTGCTTTAATCATTACAAAATGTCGAATACAAATACGAAAAATCTTTGTGATATCTGGATATTTACTACAAATTATGATGGCAGAAAAGAGAATACTGACAACATAACCACCCATAACGTTTATAAATTAATGAAAAATTTTGTTTGCTTCTTAAACCTAGGACAAAAATCCCGTAATAAGGATGAGTGATAAATAGTGAAACCAAATTAACGTTTATTCAAACAAAATCGCTAAAGGGATTATTATAAGAAATTTGTATACACATATCGCTAAAGTGACTCGACTCAAAATTTCCAAATTTTCAGTGGACGCAAAAAGCTTTTATATTTATTACAAAAAAAGTGTATTTTTTTTGGCGAAAGAGTATAAAAAATGTTGTAAGACGCTTACAGTGGGTAGATACTGTATATCGTTGACTCACTTTATCATCACTTTAAATGCGAACAAAGTTAACTATGCTACACGACAAAGAACGTTAAAAAATCAATAATAAAATATGTTTTATAACTTCTGTAAAATTTAGTTATGGTGTAGGTAGGTAGAAAAGACAGTTGTTGCTCACTCAACAGAGACCAACATAGGTTAAATGTGGAAGCCTTTAAGAAAAATAAGTGAGAGAGAAATATAAATAAAGAAAAGAGGAAAGAAAGCCAGACTGACACTAAAAAGAAAAATGAGAAGTAGATGCTAAGACATGGAAAAGAATCCTTAAAATATCAGCTATCTGATGCCCGAAATTAATCCCTCCAAGTCAATACGATATGTATGGCTAAACACTAAATAAACTGTTAAGAATATAGGCTTATCAGTGATGGACGTGTATGGAGCTTTAGGTTTTGGTATTCCAGCTCCGAAATCTTGAACATACGCTAGGATACCAGAAATCACTGCTGGTTTGTTCTGTTCAGTAATTTTGTTTTCATTTGCCCTGCTGGTTTTTTTATATAAAATTGAAGGGTTTGAAAGGTATAAAAAATTTGAAAAAAAAATTAATAAAAGCATTTTATAGAAGGTACAAAGTATAAAGCCATTTATCTTGATATTCCGAAGAATGCCCCTTATTGTAAAAAAATTTCATGTGTAATCTGTTCCATTTACGCAAAATTCTGATCGGGAACTTTAAATTGTTTTTGCCTTGTGTACTATTTTGTAGAATTTTTCACTATTTTTTTGTTCATGAGAAAAAATTCACGTAAAAATTGTGTTCGCATATTATTCACGATGATGTTGAATGTAACATAAATCACTGTTAGTGAAAAACTGGCTGTTGTATATTACGGATCATATCGCCTTAATATCTTATTTTTATATTTGAATATATTATGTTAATTTTTATATTATCACATTTGGGCCACCCTTATATTTCATATTTTGCTTAAACAACAACAACAACATAATTATAATAATTAATTATTATTTTTATTTATTTGAATTATTAAACCAAACAGTATAATTGCCAAAAAAAAACGCCTTTCCAAAGCGTTAGCGACACTCCAGTTGCATAATTGAGCGACGATGCCACTCAGAATTTTGTATACTACACCTCTCCTTTAACGAATAAAGCACTAATGATTCTTGATGATATTGTCCATCAGGATTAACTAATGAACGAACACTTGCAAGACAAAATCAACTATTAAAATTTTGACAATTATTTGAGTCATGTATGACATAAAGAAAATTCATCGTTAGTCGTCGACGTTACGTTGATTCATTATGACGTTGGCCACCGGGACAGAATATAAGTTACGAATTTGAAATTTTATTAATTGAAAAAAGCAGGGAGATTTAGTTAAGTATGTAGAAATATGGCCAATATCGTATACAACATGATTTGATTCGTTGAAAATATAGCGCTCGGCCCTCCTAAATAATTTTCTTTTTGTGTTAAGTTTATTTTTATTTACGTAAATTACATAAGTATGTACATATAACGTAAAAACAGTGCATCCACATAATTGGATGTTGAGCTTTATATTCTTCTATATGTATATAATTAATAGGCAAACACAATTTTTTCTCGATTTTGGAGACATTTTTGGATTAAAAGCTTTTTCTGTACAGATGTGTACAATATTAAATTTTTTAAATCAGTTTAGTGCTTTAGGAGTAATACGACTATCAAAGTATAAAAAAATAAAATATTTATGTATGTTTTTTTATTCGTCATACTAAAATCAGTTTGTCTTTAATTTTTTTTTTTTTTTTTTTTTGGGAAAAAAACTAAATTATATACATACATATCTAGTATGTATGGTATGTAATTAATATTAACGTTAGATGCTAGAATGCAGCTGATTGTGTCTGCCGCAGAGTTCGCTGAGTTTAAGTATTCAAATATATTTAAATAATTAAATGTATTCCGTTTTGTATTTCTAAAATTTAAAAAAAGCAATGATATGTTGACTAATCTTCATCTGAACTGGTGTACTCTTCATCATCCTCTTCACTGTCTTCTTCGGCATTCCTGTTTGGCATCGGTCTATTCATATTTGGTTCTAAATCATCCGCTTCACTATCACTATCAACGTATTTATTATGAATGACATCATTATCATAACTTTGATTATTTTTCTTAATAAAGCGGGCTGGCCAAATATTAGCTTTAGTGTATTCCTTAATGTGTTCTGGTGTTAGAATTTTACAAATCTCAGCCTTAACTTTAGCACCCTCTTCGATGGGATCCACTAAAACGTAATCGCCACGCTTGACCCAAACATTTTTCCGAAATTTTACGGGCATAGAGACTGCAAGAGAACACATGAAATTATTAGAATGAAAAAAAAATCAAAAATAAGAATGCACATTTACCAAGAAAGTTTTCATCATCTACATTGGCGGTCTCCACCTCATGTAAGTTATTGCCCCGACTGCAGACGACTCTGACTATTTGCTGTTTCTCGTTAGGCAATTCATAATCATCTTCCATCATCTCTTTGAGAACATGTTTGCGGCGTGTAACACGAGACATGTTTTGTGGCTGTAAAAAGTAAACAAGAGAAGCGGTGCTATTGTATTCATTTCAAATCACTTTTTAAATTCCAGACGATATGTACTCTATTGTGTTTTCAAGAACTAAACAGTTTCCTTTTACGTTCAAAATATATTCGAAACTTTTCAATCCTTAAATTCATTTAAATTTGGAAATGAAAAATCCTGAAGCAGCTAAATTAGCCACAAATGCGTATTAGTATAGTGTTTGCGGTTAAAACACACTGACACCGCTGTAAAAAAGGTACGAACAGCTGATGTCAATGAAGTCGGTACTATTTTGAAGCAATTCTGCATTTAAAAAAAGCATGTTTTGATATTATACTCGGTTAAGCCGAATCATTTTATATCCTACATTATAGTGTAACTTCAACAGAGGCACATTCATTTACTCATATGGAAAAATTAATATTTTGAAAGACGCTTGTATAAGCGGAAGTACTTTGTAATTAGACTGTATTTTATGATATCAAATCAGTGGATTTAAATTCATGCATGTTTCATTATTAATATATTAAGGTTTTTTTCAAATTGTATCAGTTTTGAATATATTGGACCATTATTAATATTCACACTTGGCAAAATAAAGTTAAAATTTAAGTTTACAAATATTATTGGTAGCTTCGGTCTAGGTTGATTTAGGAACATTTTTGATATAATTTTGGGTTCTTTGAGACATCACATTGTTGCAACATTACAAAAACCTAACTCCTCGATAATCACAACACCAAAATTCTGTTGACTCTGTTAGCCCAAATTTTTAAAAAGCAAAACCTTAATCAACACAATTTCTCAAACAATGTAATATTTTTTCTTTCGGTTTTTTTATTGCTTTAATTCTTTTTTACAAATGAATTGAAAACTTCAAATGTATGTACGTGCATATGTACAATCCTGTGTCTACCCGCTTGACCTGAAATTCGCAATAAACGATTGTTCGCTATTAGCGAAGAATTTTTAAAACAAAAATATTTTTTTTTTTTGCCGAACAGAAATGCTTGACAAAGCATAGAACAGCGTTACCGTTGGTGCGACTAAAGTCGCATTTTTCAACTTCCTTGACAGCCAAAATCATATTGTGCGACTTTTTAAAATGCACTAAATTTTGCTACTTTCCGTAAGTTTTTGCGACTTTTGCTACTTTATTTTGTGACATTAGCACTACAAACATTTTTATCTTTTAAATCAGATTTTTCACAATCAAATTTAATAATCGCTAGAATATTAATAAATAATATCAACCATGATATAAGAAAATACAAGGTCAAGGCGAATTTAACAAGGTGGACTCATTTTGAAAACGAATACAACACTGTAAATAGACTTTAACGTTGTGTCAAAATAATGCAACACTGTTGCAAGCAAATAGTAAACAAATTAACTGTGTGTCACATATACTCCTTGTAGTAAAATGGTAATGGCATATAGTCACGTTTTGACATATAGTCACTTATCAGCTGTTGTTTACTTAGCAAGCCAAGGTCACCTGGTTTGAATTCGCCTTAGTAGTGCCACTCTCTCATTTTTTCTGACATATTACCATTTGATAATAAAGGCGAACTGATATTTATGTTGAAATTTGTGCTACCATACACTGCCATCAAAATTTAATTTTTCGCATAAATATTTTTTTAATTCGATTATTCAACCGTAATATAAGGCAAAACAAAATCTTAAATGTGCAAACAAAGAAAAAAAATCAAAAAAAATTAAAACAAATATTTAATAAAACCTTCAAATTTCCCATTTCATACATACCTTTTAGTGTTTATTCTGAAATAGTCTGGGTGAAAAACATACATACATTATATATTCAAAATTAACGTTGGTACTTATGCAGCAAAATTCTAAATAATAGTCTATATTTAAAATCTTGATTAAATTACACAAAATTGTGAAATATTTCTGAGAATATTGATCCTTTTTCTGCATGTGGCAACGCTTTTTTAAATGTTTACATATAAAACGAGAATCTCGTTTATTGTCAAACAATTTTGAGTGGAACTACCTTCTATTTCTTATACCATGATATCAACTTTAGAAAAAATTTGCGTTATTTAAGAAGGTTTACGCTTTGAAAATATGGTTTATATGAAATTTGTATCCTATATATATTAGTTATAATAAACAAACTAAATAAATGTTTTCAGAGTGAAATATCACAAATTATATTTTTACTGAGTTACACAAAAATTTTAGTGCAAATTTTTCAAAATAGAATACATTGAAATAACGAAGACTGAGATAACTAATTACAGAGATATTTCTAATATAAAAAATATTAAAAATATATACATAGACCATGAAGCTAAAGTAGCAATAAATTCTAAAAATATATCGGATGTAGAATGTATAGCAATAAAAACAAATATTTTAAAGTTTTACAAGAAACTATGTGGCGAAATATTTCAAATCAACATTGATGATAAAAGGTTTAAAGTCTTAAGTTGTTTCCAACCGAGCAATGAAGATATTGCCTACATACATACATAGATCTCATTTCAGGATTTAATTATAAGTGATCTAGAGGATGTTCTTAGAGAATTTAAATTATTAGAGAGTAAGGCAGAGAATAAACAATATGAACGCGGTTTTAAATTTAAGAATTGTTAACATTTATGGCACAGTAGGTAATAATTCTAAGTTAGGCCTTGTGAGAAATAAGTTTACAAATAGATTAAGAGTATAAATTTGTGCATCCATGTTGTCTTCATTAAATTTATTGCATAAGGAAATCGAAAATTGGATTCCAAGTAGTGAACTGATAGAAAAGTACAGAAAGCAAGTTTCAAAAAAATAAGTCTTTCCCAAGCTCCGCCCATATGGGAAGCTCCAGGTGGGTTAAAGACCCATCTAGTTTTATCAAGTGTTGACGATATACCAGAGTAGTCTATTTGTTTCATTTGTTCACTGAGTTCTTTTTCGGCCTAAAGTTCGTGCCATTATCTGTGTATATCTCACGGGGTGTCACGGATACAGAAAATACATGTACAGACTATGAGAAAATTTTATATGTACAGCACGAACCGTAAGACACGTAAATATAACTCCACATCGCTTTTCGCGTCTTCTTCCAACAGATACGAGTAGGGGCCAAGAGTAGTCTATGCCGACGAACGTGAAAGGGCGTTGAAAGACACCTAAACGGGCTGCTGGTAAAACTGCCAATTGCGGGGGTTGTTGTACACTTATATTATTCTTACACATCTGGCATAACATACGTACCTTTTTATAAAGGACACGTAAACGAAAAATATAAAATTAGCTTTTAATTTTGTTAAATACTGTCTCGTAAAATTGGTGATGAAGACTCTCGTGAAATGAGCGTACTATGAGAAATGTGATGTGATGATTGGTAGGTAACACGATTTCATTATCGTGATTGTTAAGACGTTTTATTCGGCCATAGCATCGTATTATTTTATAACTGTCCAAGTATACATTTAAGGGGTATAACTTACTTGTTTTTTCGATGTTCTCTCCGTACTTGAGTGCAACAATTTCTTGCTGAAACTAGCTTTGTTGTGCTACTTTAAATAGGAAACGCTGTGCTTACTGAGTCATGTCAAAACTAACTTCGTTTATGCCAGTCACGTATTGTTTAACATTTTTACTTTCGCCAAGTACAAAATAAGCGTTGATACAGTTATTTTCGTAGCGAGATCAGCTGGATTTGTTTTGGTTGGCACCCACCTCCATTCGCTAATATTTGTATGCTCCAAAACTTCACCTACTCGGTGCATAACAAATTGTTGCAAATTCCTCGGGTCTATTCGTAGTCACTGAATGACTATTTTTGAATCCGACCACCAATAGCTTGCAGTTATGGGTAAATGGCGAATTTGTTTAATTTTGTTTGCTAATCTTACGCCGATAAGTGCCGCTTGCAGCTCCATTCTAGGTGTTGACATCGGTTTTAGTGGTGGTACTTTTGATTTTAATGCAACAAGGGAGACTGTGGCTATGTCTTTGTGTTTAATGAGAATGTAACAAACAGCGGCGTAGGCATATTCACCCACATCGACAAACGTATGGAGCTCAACTTTATCGACCTCACAAAGCACAGGAGAATAATAAGGTGGGATTTTCACATTTTTTATAAGGGTGACTGTAGTTTTCCATTGACGCCATTTTGTTTCTAAAAATTCGTCCAACTGATCATCCCATTCTATACTTGAACGCCAAATGTCTTGCAGTAAGATTTTAAGTCTGATTGTATGACACGACAGAAAACCTAACGGATCAAAGATAGACATGAGCATCTGAGGCAGTCTCGTTTGGTTGGGGTAATATTCTCATCGATTAAGTTGCGGCGTAGATGTGCAAATCTTCAGATATATTTAAAAACATCCTTAACAGGGTCCCAATACATACCTAATACTTTCTCAGTGGTTCCCCTTTTTTTGACATCTTGAGATTCTTTTGATGTGTCGGACAGTTGTTTTAAAACGTTAGGAGAATTGGAAGCCCAGTTACGAATATGAAAACCGGCGGCTGCATGAATTGTGGTTACTTGCTTTGCCAAGCTGACAGCATTTTCTTCGGTGTTTTCACTGTCAATCAAGTCATTCACGTAATGTTATTTTTTGATTGATTCTACAGCACGAGGGAACTGTGATTTGTATTTGTTTGGGTTGGTGTCACGAATGTAGTGGGCTATGCAGGTTGCACAATTTACGCCAAAAGTGAGTGCACGCATGACATATTTGCTGGGCTGATATAACTCGTCACCTTTGCCCCACCATAGGAATCGCTGTGCATGTATATCACTCTCCTGTACGTTTGTTCTATGGAACATATCTGCAATGTCTCCACATACTGCGATTCTTCCTACGCCGGAGACCAAGAGAACTAATGGGTTAAGTAGTTTTGGGCCACTGTTGTCTGTCTGAGACAATATTTCTTTAGGACTTAATTTTTTTGCATACCCGCTTTGTAATAAATTATCTATTTGAGATTGAATTTGCTGTTGAAGCAGTGGGCTTTTAGCGATTTTCTTTTGCAGACAAATCGACCGTCGTAGGGCATTATCGTAGCTTTCAGGTAATTGTATTTTATTATTTTTCCATATAAGACCAACCTCGTATTGCCCGTTTAGATTTTAACGTTTCTAAAGCCTTTACATCGCCTGCAGACTGTAAAATAGACGGTGCTGGTGTTTCCAGACGAAAATAACTTTTAACTGCTTCATGAAGTTCGTCATAATGCTTTCGACAAGCATAGGTATGGATATTTAGTATATATACTGGGTTAGTCTCGCCGCCTTGTATGGTCCATCCGAGGCGCGTTTTAGTTGCTATTGGTTGTTGCCAGCTGCCTTCACAGACTTTAATTGGAACAGTAAGTTTCGAGTTATTCGCGCCGATCAAGATCATGGGTTTTGCGTTAGTATAAAATTGTATTGGGAGCCTTTTTAAGTACGGGAACTTTTTGACCATTTCTACCATGTTGAGAGATTAGACGGTAACTCTAAATGCCTAGCAGTATGTATTTGGAAGAATAAACTTTGCGTTGTTAAAAATATTGGAAACTTTTAGAGACGTTGTCACGGGATTGTTTTCTACGCGAGTGGTACCATCGCCCACTGCAAGCAAAGGGGGTCTGGTGCGCCTTCTGTGTGAAGATCGCCGAATATACTCTGATCCACTAAAGTGACTGATGAACCTTCGTCTAAAAATGCAAAAGTGTTAATGATATTATCTTTAAGATGGATACGGGTTATCTTTACTTTCATTACGGTGTGTGTTGAGTGGCACATTTCGCTGTATATTAATTTCATTCTTACTTACGTTCAACTGGTCATTAGATTCGTTATGTAGCAAAGAGTGATGTTTGTACCTGCACCCTGAGACACCACATTCTTTAATCTTTGCACATTTATCTTTGTGTTGGTTAAGGCACTGCCGGCACAGATGGTTAAATTTTACGATATCCCATTTCTTTTTTAAATTCTTAAACTTGTCGCACTGTTTAATTTTGTGAGTGTCTAGCTTACAAACACTACACATTTTACGTTTATTATTTTGAACTTGTGTATGCGTATTAACAGCTGCAGCTCCTTTGCTAAAATTTGGTGTTACGACTTCGCTAGCTGCTTCAGCAATTTGGTAAAGCCAGGTACTAAATGCTTTTACTATTGGCGAGTGCAAAAATATCCGTTGATCGCGATATGTATACCATGTACGTACATTGACAAGCACATGCGTCTGTACATGCATACATGCATACATATGGGCATTGCAAATGCATATGTATTTTAAACTTCACATTAGAAACTTCTCATTATAGGAGAATCATTTATATAATTTTAAATTGAAATAAATGATTTGATATAAAATAGATAATTATATATAAATATAGATAATGGTATATATGAAATATCTTTAACCTATTGTGGGCAGCGGCTACAGAAATAAACCTATTATGTTTTTGTATTAAAAAGGTCAATAAAAGTGGTATTTATAAAATTGTAAATACATACATGTACATATATTATATACTATATATATCATATATATGTACATATGTATATACTTTCTTATTTACAAATACATCTTGTACATACTGCTATAAGGTTATATTATAAAAAATTTCATTTTAACATTAGTAATGAATTATTTGTTTTTATTAAATTATTGAATTATTCTTGTTTTTCTTTGTTTAAGTTTTTATTTAAATAAAAACGATAAAACAAACTGAGACTTTTTCTTTTAAAATACAATTTTTTGTGTGACTTTTTTTTAAATCCCCTTTTTGTGCTACTATTTGAAAAAACTCAACGGTAACGCTGGCCTAGAACATAGCTATCCATTTGATAAGACTTTTGTTTTTCTTTCTCAATTCACATATATTCTTATCCTCTTGCTTTTAGTCGTCACTGAAACAGCGACGAATGAACACGCGTATCGGGTACATGCTGATATCTATAAAGAAACAAGTAAACTTCTCTTCTTTTTAGCATTAAGCGGCGAAAAACAATATTTAAAAGCAAAAGTAATGGCAAAAACAGAGGAGAGCGAAAGCACAAGCAGAAGGGAGCAAATCAAAGTTATTAGCTTCTGATAAAGGTTCGCTGAAAGCTTGCTGTTGATATTACAGGCAAGCGTTCGAGTTCGAAAGATTTGCTGCCACAAACTAATGCAAACCTTTATCTAAAGCGTATAACTTTGCTTTGCTCTCTTCTGTTTTTACTTTTGCTCTCTTCTGTTTTGCCGTTACTTTAGCTTTTTAATTTTTTTTCGCCGTTCAATCAGTGTTGGATAAAATCGTCAAATTTTCCAACAAAAATCATCAAAATCGTCATCATGTTTTGGAAAATCGTCAAAACATGGAAAAAATCGTCACATCACAAAAATGTTAATTTATATAGGTTTTATTAACAAAAAATAAACAAACAAAATTAGTCTTTCTATAAGATAGTGATCCAAAGACAAAACTATCCAAGAACAAAAGTCTTAGATGAATTATAGAGCGAATTTTTTTATAGAGAGAATTTTTGGACTTAGTAAACGAACGCCTGGAAAAATATAATTGTGCTTCGAGAACAACACTATGCCAACTAGTGTAATACGAAAGGCACCAAATTTCTCTACCGTTTTTGGGTAGTACTGTAGAGAGTACGTGTAAATGCTTTAAAAGCGCCACAATAAATAAAGAGCTCTAAGCAGTGTATTCAGAATATGAATTCCCCTCTATTTAAGTGCAAAGTAAAAAACCAAGTAAATGCGGATTTTATCATATAGTTGCCTTACTCTCATTCCAGTATTTGAATGTGATACTTTTTGTTAATGTTTTTTTAAGGAACTAACAGTGAATAATTGTGTGAAATTTTTATTCTTTTTTATTAGCTGGCGTATTTAAAGTTTTATAGGAACTTTTTAATTCAACTTTAAAACATGTACTTGGTTTTGCTCACAACTATACTTCGGCATTTTTTAATAAAAATTAAATAATATGTTTTTTAAAGAAATTTGAGTCCACCTATATAACAATCATTATTGATTATAATATGTAACGAACATTAAATTTTTTTCAAATATACGAAAATTATCAAGTCTGAAAACACATGCACAAGAAAAAAAATTGATAACTTCTGCCCTTTTCACACCTTACCATGATGCACCTTACTTTCTACACACATATTCCTTTACAATAGTTTTCTTTTCTAATTAACTAATAATTCGTTGCCATACTTTATTATTATTCAAAAATTAAAATTATTATTATTATTTAACAAAAATCGTCATTTTAAGAACAAAAATCGTCGTCGTCAAGTTTTTGGCACTAAAATCGGCATATCAGTACGTTCAATATTTGTTTCTTTTAAGAAACAAGAAAACAAAAATAGAAAAATATCAGCATATATCCGATGAGTGTTCATTCGTCGCTTATTCAGCGACGACTAAACGCCAGAAAATATAATATATATGAATTGAAATGAATATTTGTTCGCCAAAAACAAAATTTTTGTTTCGAAAATTCTTCGCTAATAGCGAACAATCGCTTATTGCGAATCTCAGATCAAGCAGGTACTTAAAAACAAGGTGAATTTAAGAACGTGTGTGGAAGTCTACAACTTTAACATTTTAACTCCGAAATTTGTCAAAAACATGACCTGAGTTTATTAACGGTCAAATGTATTCAAAATTATTTTCTTCAAAAGCGATAATAAACGAATGTTATGAAACGACATTTAAAGAGATATGACTTTTTATTATTAATTCAACGAAACGAAAACGACTCTTTTTGCAAATATCCAATAAATAAAAAGGTATTTCAAATCTAAAGAGTATTCAAATGTTTACGTCTAAAAAAAATATATGAGACAACAACCTATGCGGCAAGAAATACCTGGTAAATGATACCATTATTCTGATAGGCGCCAACGATTACAAAAATAATCTGTATTGCGGGTTAAAAAGCCAATTTTTTTTTACCTTAATGAACTTGGAAGTTAATAATTCTCCTAAATATTAATCGATTTTGCTTATCGGATTTGGAAAGAAGAGGGACACACTTTTTAAATGGTGTGTAGCAGCACCAAGTTTGTCAGCTAGTGAACGGAGTGAATCTGGCAACACTTTAGAACACAAAAGAAAAAGAAAACAAATATTAATTCCCCGCGTCGTCTTTGCTGCCACAACTGTAGACAATTCTTCTTGTCACTCAATAATAATAATTTTAATAATAATAATTTTAAATAGTTTAAGAGTAAAATAACGCGTTTTATTTACCACAAACTATATTGGTGACCCCGTGCTTGGAACAAATTACATCGAATACCAAATTGGTGAAAATTTCAGTAAAAAAAATATTTTTCGTGGAAACAGCGCAGTTACAGCTTATTTGTAATTTTAACGTTTCAACGCTGCGATCAATTTTTTTCACAACGAACAAGATCAATCCTGCTTATGAATTCGAGCAGATACAGCTTGAGAATTAAGCAAACTGTTTCAATAGAAAAGACTTCGTCCAGCAGTGACGAAATTAAAATGTCAGAAATGGATAATATTATTGCTCAAATGAGGAACCTTCAACGAGAAGTGAATTTACTACGGGGGCAACGTGAGCATCCAAATGAAACAGCAAAATTGAATCTTCAAAGGGTGCATATACCTTAATTCAATAAGCATAACCCACACCTTTGGTTTGCTCAGGTTAAAAGGTCGTTTGCCTTTGACATTACATCAGATACAGACAAATTTGATTTTGTTTCGGTTCGTCTAGAAGACGATATCCTTTTATCTGTTGAGGATTTAATTACCAATCTGGCCGCAAACGACAAATTCAATGTACTCAGGGAAAGATTCATTTCAAAATTTGCTGAGTCACCTGAATCGAAATTGCGCCGTTTATTACAAGGTGGAGAAACCGTGGGTATGAAACCGTCTGAAGTCTTGGCACACATGAAACGACTAGCGCCTGGTAAGTGCAACGAAGCGATAATCCGTACACTTTTTATTGGACAGTTGCCAGAATCGATTCGTCCACTTTTAAGTATATGGGAGCAAGACGATTTAGACAAATTGGCAAAAACGGCAGATAAAATGTTAGAAGCGAAGAACAACATGGTAAGTGCCATATCACACAGTGCCGCAAGTAGTGAAAGGCAACTTTCGGTAAGTGCTATGCTTCAATGGCTGATCTCATTAAATCAATGAATATTTTATCGGATAAGATTGATAAGATGAAAATACAATCAAGTCACAATAATTGTCGTAATCGTTCAAGATCTCGGAGTCGCTCACAATCGGGTCAGAATCCTTCTGAATCACAACTTTGCTGGTACCATGTAAAATTTGGAAAGAATGCTAAACGCTGTAAACCAAATTGCCCACATTATAACAATATTTCGGAAAACTAATTGAGCTGTCGTCAATCAACTCAATTGGCGACAGCGATAGCAATAATGGAATAATTTCGGAAAATCGTTTGCACGTATATGATAATTCGACGAAATCTTGCTTTTTAATTGACTCAGGATCGGTGGCCTCAGTTATATCCCATTTTTAGTCAAGGCGAAATTTTTCCCCTCGAAAATTAAACTTTTGGCAGCTAATCAGACTGAAATCACAACCTATGGTCACTCGGTTTTTAAACTAGACCTAGGGTTACGTCGTGAGTTTAAGTGGTTATTCATTATTGCTGACGTTCAATCACTCATAATTGGTGCTGACTTTTTAATTCATTATAATTTGTTAATTGATCTCAAGACCAAACGACTAGTAGATGGTACAACCAAACTTGCTAGTATTGGTAAAATGCGTAAAACGGAAGATTTCAATATCTCAACAATTTCTTCAAGCACACCATTTGCAGCTTTGCTCCAAGAGTACGTCAGTATTACGACAACAACCTTAACCCGAAACGTCACAGGAGGTTTAACCGTCGCACATTATATCGAAACAACTGGTAAGCCGGTAGCAAATCGCCCACGTAGATTATCTGGAGATAAATTAGCATCCGCAAAAGCAGAAGTAGATTTTCTTTTGGAACAAGGTATATGCCGTATATTTAAGAGTCAATGGGCTAGTCCTATTCACATTGTGGCTAAAAAAACAGGTGGTTGGCGTGTATATGGCGACTATCGAAAATTAAACGCTCAAACAGTTACTGATCGCTATCCAATAGCTAATATCAACGACTTTGCTGAAAGACTATATGGTAAGTCCATTTTTACTACATTAGACCTAGTAAGAGCCTATTACCAAATTCCTATGGTCGAAGAGGATATTGAAAAACAGCTCTTTGCACCCTGTTTGGTTTAATAGAATTTTTGTATATGCCATTTGGACTACGAAACGCCACGCAAACGTTCCAAAGGTTGAACTTCGTTTATTGTTACATCGACGATATTATCACAATGTCAAATTCAATTGAAGAGCATAACCACCATCTGCGATTAGTTTTTGATCGTCTTCGTCAGCATGGCTTAGCAATCAATGTTAGGAATTGTCATTTTGGCCAAAATGAGGTCGAATTTTTGGGTCACACTATCAATAGCAGTGGTTGTCGACCTCCTAAAGATCGTGTTATTTCCATCGAAAATTACGCTAGACCCGAAACGATTTGTGAACTACGAAGATTTCTGAGTATCATTAACTAATATCGTCGGTGCATCCCACATGCAGCTCAACTGCAAGCACCGCTTAACAGTTTTCTCACAGACTCTAAGAAAAATGATAAGAGAAAAATACCTTGGACACCAGAAGCCGAAAATGCCTTCGAAGCGTGTAAAAAAAGTATAAGTGAGGCTACGACGCTAGCGCATCCTGCCCCAAACTCTCTCCAGGAAATTTTCAAAGGCGGAAAGCAACTACAGCACATATGACAGGGAGTTACTTGCAATTTACGATTCCATTAAACATTTCCGTCATATATTGGAGACTCGTCATTTCGTCATTAAAACCGATCATCGACCGCTGATTTATGCATTTTTACAGAAGCCAGAGAAAGCTTCCCCACGTCAATTGAGACATTTTGATTTCATATCGCAATTTACAACAGAGATAATACATTTGTCTGGTTCCAAGAATACTGTTGCTGATGCTTTGTCTGGTTTAAATGCAATTTCGATGCCGTTAACAATATCATACGAGGAAATACAATCATCACAAGAAACCGATGACGAATTGAAAACCTTACTGGAAGGTAACAATTCGTTAAAACTTCAAATAGTCCACTCCGATTCTTCTTCAATCTATTGTGACATTTCGACCGGTTATGTACGACCTTACGTTCCTAATGAACTACGCTAACAAGTTTTCAATTCCATACATAATCTATCACATCCTAGTGGTAAAGCTACACTTCAAGAGATCCGAAACAAATATGTTTGGCCTAGTATGAAAAAGCAAGTTATCAATTGGGTTCGTACTTGTTTATTATGTCAGATAGCAAAGATAACTAAACATAATCGTTTAACACCGAATAAGATAGATGTATCTGGTAATCGTTTTGACCACGCCCACCTGGATATTGTAATTATGCCAGTAATACAAGGTTTTAGATAAGGCCTTACTATGATTGCCAGGTTTTCGAGGTGGCCGGAATCAGTTCCCTTGAATTGGATATCTAGATTCGAATGCCCA
Organism: Wohlfahrtia magnifica; assembly: GCA_023159175.1. Classification (NCBI taxonomy): domain Eukaryota; kingdom Metazoa; phylum Arthropoda; class Insecta; order Diptera; family Sarcophagidae; genus Wohlfahrtia; species Wohlfahrtia magnifica. Next base: position 919,147 of record JAKWBJ010000002.1, on the reverse strand, counting down.
AAAACTATAACTACAGACCAAGGTACACAGTTTGAATCAGCTCTATTCAAATCATTGACTAATTTCATTGGATCTAAACGAGCCTGAACTACTGCATACCATCCGCAATCAAACGGTATGGTGGAACGTTGGCATAGAACATTTAAAACAGCTCTTATGTGCCATTTTAATACTTCATGGATTGATATACTGCCGACAGTATTACTTGGTTTAAGAACCTCTTTCAAAGAGGATATTCAGGCTTCTCCATCGGACTTATTATATGGAGGCGAATTACGTTTACCAAATGAATTTTTTGAAAATACTAACGATAACACTAATCCGGATGAATTTCTTAAAAAACTTCGCAACCATTTTAGTCTTCTACGACCTATACCAACAGCTCATCATAACAAAAGCAAAATGTTTGTTTTGAAAAATATTAATGATTGCACTCATGTATTTCTGCGCACCGATTCAGTCCGAGAACCACTTCAGACGCCTTACAGAGGACCTTATGAGGTAGTCCAACATTTATCCGATCGTTTATATACCATAAAAATTAGCGTCGACCGATCAAAGCCAGCCTTTATCATCAATGACCTCAAGACTCTAAGTCAAAGCAGCATACCACATCACTACAACTGGAAACTTCAATCAACAATGATCTTGAAAGAACCACTAACGAAAGTTCATCGTTCCCAGCAGTTCCTGACTTAGTCACTGGAGAGGGAGTGGATGTGGCAGCACCAAGTTTGTCAGCTAGTGAACAGAGTGAATCTGGCAACACTTTAGAACACAAAAGAAAAAGAAAACAAATATTAATTCCTTGCGTCGTCTTTGCTGCCACAACTGTAGACAAACATGTAAATAAAATAATAATAATTTTAAATAGTTTAAGAGTAAAATAACACGTTTTATTTACCACAAACTATAAGTGTATACTTTACTTAAATAAACTTAAGAAATTTCTGTGCATTTTTCAAGCAAAACATTATATATATCCAATTCATTCAAAATTAATGCTTTTTTGCAGAGGAACTTACTATTTTTGGATTTATCAAAGCTTTTTTATTATAACATTTTTAATTTATAGTATAAAATGTGTCACGATTTTCTTCTTTTTTGTTTAAATTTTTTCTTGAGACGCGTCAAAAGTACGCAACTTTAACATTTGTAAGATACAAAAAAAGGCTAGCAAAAAATGGTCATGCGTAACCGAGAATAAGAAATGATACGTATTGTATTTTGAACAGGAAATAAAAGGTAGGCGAATCTTCAATTATAATTACTTTATTTTAAATAATGAGAAGAAGATTATTATGCGTCAAAAGTTAGAATGTAACACCCGATTTACACGATGATTTTCCATGCAAGTGTTTTTGAAATTCTCTTTTAAATATGCTTTTAAAAATCAACTGCATTTACACCATAATTTGTGAGGCATGCCTTTTTTCTTGCAGGGTTGATTTTTTAACTATAATTGTTTAAGTTTACATTGAAGAACAAAGCACAATGGCAAATGCGAAATAAACGCAAAAAAACTCCTCTCGGCTACAAACAAATAGTGCGTGCATCATAGTGTAGATCTGTCCTAAAACAGCGCTGCAATGGCCACTCCGCTTAACTCACCGACACTTTCAGGGAAGGGTCCATCCAGCCATTGCAGCCCAAGGGACGTGAACACATAAAAAAAGGTACTAACAAAAAAAAACAGAGAACATACATTCTATTGCACATCACTAGCACTCTGCGAGAGATTTCAGACCTTAACAATCTTTTGAATCGCCCTCCCACCTTGAATCATATCGTAGCCACTGCCATTATCGTATGACTTCCTGATCACGCAACAGGCATCATCTCAACTCACGTCGCCATCTCTCCTAGCCCGCACAAATAAAAAAAATTACCAACACATTATCTATTCATACATTCACATTTAGAAAAATCCTTATTATATAAAAAAGAGAAATTACATATACGAAATTGGTTTAAATTTATAGTCTGTTTAAAATAAAATTTGTAAAAACTTAAAGTTAAAAAAAATATACAACTATTGAATGTAACAAATAAACCTATCCCTAAAATACCTCAATTTGTGGCTTTTCTTGTAGCTAACTAGTAATTTATCAAATACCCTAATTCACCTCAAAATCAAACAAGAAATGTCCCTTTAAGTATGACTTAATTCAGTCCTTCAAGCGTATCATAACTAATCACTAATTGCTCCAACAAAAATATATATAGGAGCCTATTACACGATTTCTTGAATCCTTGTTTTATTTTGATCTTTTTATTTTCTTTAGGGATTTTGGAAGTTTACTCCACAAATTTCGGTTCACAACAACAAAATATAAAAAAAATCAATATATAAAAAAACTGAAAAGAAACTTAATCTAAATCACTAACACTAACTAGAATTAACAACATACAACAATTAGTCCAAATAACAAGAAAAAATGCTGTAGAATGGCTATTGTTATGTTTTTTTTTTTTTTTTTAATACAATTTTTCAATATTCAGTCTAATGAATTTTTCTCTTTTTTAACAGCTGGCTTGATCAGATACCGGGTCGATCAAAAACACTTATAAAATTCTCACGGGAAGCCTTTTAGTTCAAAGAGAAGTATATCTTAACTAATTTAAATTACCTAGAGGTGGTGCTTTCTTAATTACTTGCCAACTTTTTTTAATTTCAGTTTGAACAAAGTGTAATATCCACCATAAATCACTGAACAAACCTCCAGCTAGATCGGAAAAGATGTATCAATATCATTCACTACACATATTTGGTTTTTTCTTTTAATTTTCATTTACGTATTTTTTATCTTTATTTATGTATACAATAAACTATTCACAGATATAAATTTAGCAAATAAAGTGAAGTTATTTTCTCTCTTTCTCTCTCTCTCTCTCTCTCTATATATATATATATATATATATATATATATATATATATATATATATATATATATATATAGAGAGAGAGAGAGAGAGCTACCGTAAGGGAAATTTAATTTCACTTTCTTCTTTTTTAAGAATTTTTAATTTCCCTTACGGTAGCTCTCAGCCAACTCCCTATTTTCTATTCTATTTGTCTATTTTATCACCGCTATTTAAAATGTGGTAAATTCTTATTTACTTTCCTATATACTTGTACCCATTAGGTTCGTTACCCCTACATTAAATTTGGCAATAATTGTTCGTTCCAACTTTCCAATGCCTACTATTTTATGAATGCAATACTGAACTTCTTATTTTTCTCATTATTTCGAATACTATGGCAACTCCAAAATTTTTCCACTGATACCCAACGCACACAACAGACGCTCCAACTTACAAAACATAGAACAATCAGACCAAAACACAAACAAAAATTAAACCATTAAAACTAAAAACGGAAAAAACAACACACAGTCATCATTAAAATAACACAATTATGTACATAAAAACATTCATTTAACAAAAGGAAAAAATAAAAGGACACAAACAGAAAAAAACTACTAACAGGGATGACAACACGACAAGGCCAACACTACAAGGGCCCCTTTAATATGCGGCACAATGCATATAAGCCACCCGCAACAATGTAAAGTACAAAAAGAAAGAATGTATACCATCATAGGGATGTTGAAATACTGGTTACTTCGTTGCAGCATTGCCAACGCATATATATAGTTCTCCTACGATTATCACTCACCGAATTATCTGCATGGTTATCAGCGTTGGCTTGAACTTCAACTATATCTTGAAAATTTAGTCTAGGAGTTATAGGTTCTGAGTTTTGTTGTACAAAACTTGGTTTATCCTAGTTGTAGTCCAGTAAGCATAGCTACAACTTCAAAATTCTATTGCTGTAATCATTGCGCAAGAAGTTCTGACTTTGATTTTGAGAGTTCTAAGTCTCGTACAAGATCATTCAGGTCAGACTGGTTAATAGAATGAGGTTATCTCGATGGACTTCTATATGCAGATGAAGTAGTGCCTACAGACGCGTAACAGGTTTCACTCTGAACAGAAAAAACATTTTCTTCACTAACCATTTCATAACGTTTAGAAGGCATTGAAGGTAAAGAAGCATTATTGTTTCGAAGAACTGGTCGTCGTAAATCCACGTGTCACGGTCATGCAGAAATAACAATCATGTTCGTGACTTTGTGGCTCACTCCATATCATTGGTTTCATAAATGACATGATCTTTCTATCGTCGTCAAGACAACGTCTTAAAGCTCTTGCATTGGTATTACGTTATATTTTTGGCAGGCAGTATTTATTTCTTTCATCAATAGAAAATCCAAAGTAATGTTTATAAGCATTCTTAATTTGCGAAGTTATTATATGGCGTTGTGATTTTAAATTTAATTCCCCACAAAAGTAGCAAAACAAATCTGGAGAATTTTTGTAAGTCCAAACCCTTGATTTACTGTAATCTAAAACAAAAATTCAACTTAAATAAGCTAACTCTATGTATAAATTTTGTAAAACACACCATGATAAAAATATAATAAAAAGGAAATAGTCCTTAGAGTACTTTTAAATATTAACTTTTGGTTTTGATAAAATTAAATATCGGATAGGATTTGTCTTTTTGGTTTCGCAAACAAGTGTTGAATGATGAAAAAATTGTTATCTTTCTTAAAAGTGCATTTTGTACCGTGTTTTTGACCACAATAATAAAAAATCGTATTCTTAGAATATTTTTTACCTACCATAGCCATAAAAAATGAACCCCTTACTTTGGTCAAAGTTAGGCACCTGCCATTATGGGTTGTTTTACTTTCAACCCCACACCTGGCTTTCATTAAAATGCTTAAAGTGTAAAATTTATATTCTAAGAATTTTTTTATAACTTTTTGGAAATAAAAGAAAAAAGAATTCCACTAATTTTACAAGAAAATCAATTTCCACTAATTTTACAAGAAAAAGATTTTCCGCTGATCTTGCAAGAAAACATTTTTTCGCTAATTTTGGTCGAAGTTAGGTACCTGCATTTAATTTTTAATAAAATCAGCAATAGCCAACCGATTTTTATGATTTATAGCGTATTTTATTCTCAACACATCTATAATTTTCATTCAGAAAAATTTTTGTGACTTTTTGAGTTGTGAATAACTCCGAAACTGTTGAAATACAAAAAAATGAGGTCCAGGTGATTTATAGGCAATTTTGTTCCTAAACGTTTGCATTAAAATCGATCAAGTCGTTTTCAAGTTATGATGAAATATATTGACATATATTTTGGGCCACGCCCATAAACAAATTTGAGCCCGATGGAAAAAAACTGAAAACGGATTTGAACCCAGTGCATACAAATCATTATATGTCATATAGTTTTATTTAAAGGCGAGAAAATTTTTTTGTTTTATGTAGACCAGTGTTATTGGTAATGAGTGTAAACTGTTTTCCAAATAAGTATTGGTCAAAATGATCAACTGAAAAAACAATAGTCAAAGCCTCACGGTCGCATTTGTGAGAGATCTTGAAGCGAATGAGATTGGTCGCTCCTGACCATTTTTAACGTGGGATAACATTCCGGCAATACCAGTTGATCTAGCATCACAAGCTAATTGTAGTGGATACTGCGTATCATAAGGTACTAAAACACGATCGCTCATCTTTAATGTTTTTGAAAGCCTTATCACAATTTATATCCCAATTAAATTTTGTATTTGCTCTAATAAGATTTCGTAAATGTGCTGTATTTGATGAACAATTAGGGATGGTGAGTAGTAAATAATCATTCCTAGAATTGCCTTACCTCGTCAACCGATTTTGGCCTCGGAAGATTAGTTATAGCTGCTATTTTACTTTTTGATTTCAAAATTAAAGTATGTTTGATTGTGTGGCCCAGAAACCCTATTTCTTCCTGGAAAAAACTACATTTCGAATTATTTTGATGTAAATCGTTGAGTAATAGCCGTTTTAAGCATTTTGATAAATTTTCTTTACATTCCAATTTTGTTTCACCATGCACGATAACATCATCAGAATATACTTCTGTTTTTGGTATTCTTTGATTTATAGTTCTATTGAATTCAGACGTGGGCTATCTTAATACCAAATGAGAGTCTATTTACCTTATAAGCACCGTAATGAGTTGACATCGTTTGGATTTTACTCTAATAGTCATCCACCGAAATATGTAAATAAGCATGTAATGCTCCTTGCGAAATCCAAACTGTGGCGGGTTAACAATACAATTCTAATTAGAAAAATCAAAAATTCTTCTATAGATTTTCTTCTGAAATACCTTGTCTAATAGACTTAGAATGCTGATTGGCATATAACTGGATGGTAATTTAGGATCCTTTCCCAACATAAAACTGGTATTATCTTAGCCCTTTTAAAAAACCGAAGGAAATATTCTTCTATTAAGCATAAATCTAACGATTGACTTAGAGTCTCGAAAAGAAACTCTGACATATTCTTGAGAATGATGCTATTAATTTAGTACAATCTCTGGACGTAAATATTATTGAAATTTGATAAGCCAATCTTTACCATAATATTAGAAAACATGCGATTAAGTCACAAAACAACTTTTCGATGCTCTACATTTAGATTGCGACGTAACACTTTTGTCAATCAGATTTGCTTTTTATTAGATATTGTTACGTTTTAACCTTTTTAAAACGTTTGAGTTCGTTTAAATTTCGTTAAAATAAAATAAATACCGCCATTTTTATTGTTTTACAGTTTCTTTATTTACTTCACTATAACTTTATACTGTTCGTCTTAATACAACACTTAATATTTGTTTATGCAACACTTTTATTTCCACTTCAACACAACTTTGTTTATTGACAGCCAAACGATAACTAACTGACGTGTAGGTAAAGCAACCCCTTTATATACTTAATTGCCTACAGTTTGGAAGGTTCAGGAAATATCGACCATCTTCTATTTCCATATCCGTTAATTCAAATATAACGTAGATAGTCGATGTGGCAGTGCTGCTAAATTGACAGGGTGACACAAAATATACCAAAATCCCACAATGCAGTTTTGTATTTTTATTTTCGTAGCATTAATAATTTTGTTAAAAAATACAGCCTGATTCATTTTGACTGTGAACCACTGTATATAAATTAAATTAAACTATATGAAAAAACTTACATGCATACTGGATAGTTATGCACATAAATTAACAAGTGCGCCCTGCAGGTAATTATGTAACTTAAGTACACATAGGTCAAATGATCGTTTGTAGAAAAATCTTGGGCTTCTCTGACGTACACAACTTTAAGATTTTAAATGGTAAGCAAAGCACTAGCAAAACTTGGACATACATACTAGATAATTAATGCGCCCTGCAGGTCCTCTTGTATTTAATTAATTAGCATTAGGCTTTTGTAAAGTACACAACTTTAAAATTAGTAAGGGTGAAAAAAGAACTAGCAAAACTTATATATATGTATATGCTTAATTAGTTTACCCTCTGGGTACTCCTGTAATTAATGAATTCTTGGAAACACTCAGGCTTTTTTAAAATAATAAAGCACTGGAAAAATTCAAACATAGGTATTTGAAAGTTACGCCGTGTCATCATTAATGTGTCCTGCAGGTACCTTTGTAAAAAAATAACTCTTGGAAAAAACGTTGTCTTTTATAAAGTACACAACCTTAAAATTTTTAGTAAGTTAACAAGGCACTAGCATACGTATTTAAAAGATATGCACGTACCATAATTATTATGTCCTGCAGGTACTTTTGTAATAAAATAATTCTTGGAAAAACCTTTGGCTTTTGTAAAGGACTCAATTTAAAAATTTAATTAGTCAATTAAAGTATACACATATATTAACAGGTTAAATAATGGTTTATCGTGAAACCTTTTGCTATTGTTTTTTAAGCACCTCTAAGCTACCTGGATATCGGTCTGGTAGCATTCGTGTCCATGTTTAATACAACTCTAGTTAGTACTAAATTTTACAACAGTATTTAAATACTACTCTTTACACGCGTTAGTTTGCTAAATATTTTTCTTAGTGATATTCGTAGTCGCATTTGGAGAGTAAGAAAAAGTTTTTGTGAAAAGTCACGTATTCATTTAATAATTTGACAAACAGTTTATAGAAACTGTTCCTTTCATCTTTATCATCGTCAACATCGATAAATAGTAAATCAGTATGGGAGTACCAGCATTTTTCCGCTGGCTTAGCCGTAAATATCCCAGCGTCATAATCGAGTGTGTAGAAAATAAGCAAGTGGACCCAGATACTGGTAAAAATATTTATGATGATGGTACATTACCAAATCCTAATGGTGTGGAATTTGATAATTTGTATTTGGATATGAACGGCATTATTCATCCGTGCACTCATCCGGAAGATAAGCCAGCGCCTAAAAACGAAGACGAGATGATGGTGGCCATCTTTGATTGTATAGACAGATTGATGAATATTGTAAGGCCTAGAAAGCTTCTGTATATGGCCATTGACGGAGTAGCGCCGAGAGCAAAAATGAATCAGCAGCGTTCCAGAAGATTTAGGGCTGCTAAAGAATCTGTGGAAAAGCGAATGGAAATTGAAAGAATACGTAGTGAGTTGCTGGCAAAAGGTTGTGTATTGCCACCGGAGAAAGAGAAAGGAGAACATTTTGATTCAAATTGCATTACACCCGGAACACCGTTTATGGAGCGTCTAAGTCAATGCCTCCATTATTATATACACGATCGTTTGAATAATAATCCAGCATGGAGAGGTATTAAGGTGATTTTGTCAGATGCTAATGTTCCAGGAGAAGGCGAACATAAAATTATGGACTATATTAGAAAACAGCGCTCACAGCCTGACCATGATCCTAATACACAACATGTTTTGTGTGGTGCTGATGCTGATTTAATCATGTTGGGTTTGGCCACACATGAACCAAATTTTACTATTATACGTGAAGAGTTTTTGCCGAATAAACCCAAACCGTGTGATATTTGCAGTCAGTTCGGTCATGAAATGGATAAGTGTGCAGGTCTAAATGCAGCAGGTGTTAACGATGTTTCCAATTTTAAGCCAGATATACCTGTAGGCGCAGAAGTTAAATTTATTTTTGTGCGTCTGAGTGTGTTAAGAGAATATTTAAAGAAAACCTTGGAAATGCCCAATTTGCCTTTCAAGTATGAATTTGAACGTGTACTAGACGATTGGGTATTCATGTGTTTTTTTGTGGGTAACGACTTTTTGCCTCATTTGCCCTCTTTGGAAATAAGAGAAGGTGCAGTTGATCGCCTAGTAGAATTGTATAAAAAATGTGTGTATCGCACTGGTGGGTTTTTAACCAATTCCGGTGAGGTAAATTTAGAAAGAGTGCAGCTGATTTTAACGGACTTGGGAAATGTTGAAGATCAAATCTTTAAAGAACGTCAACGAAAGGAGCAGATATTCAAACAACGTGAAAAAGCTAAACGTCGCAGAGAAGAGGGCTACAATGCTTCTGTAATGGAACAGTCTGGCTCTTTTAAGTTGAATCCTTTGGGAAAAGGAAATGCAAATCCTTTGCCTTTAATAGACAATTATAAAAAGGAAGCAGCCAATTTGAGAAATTCAAGTAGTGCATCAACATCTGACTATCACAGAGGCCAGAAGAGAACTGCGTCTCAAGCCCATTTAGATGACGATGATGAGGAAGAGGAATATAAAAATGATGAGGTAATTATTTTTCGCAATGTTATTTTCGAAAAAAAAGTTTTTAAATTAATTTTATAAGAATTATTTTAGATAAAAAAAAAAAAATCTCAATCAAAATCTTTTTGTTTTAGGTTCGACTATGGGAAGACGGCTTTAAAGATCGTTATTATGAATCTAAATTTGATGTAGGCAACGACAATTTAGACTTTCGTTATTCTGTTGCCCTACAGTATGTACGTGGTTTATGCTGGGTTCTTAAATATTACTATCAAGGATGTGCATCCTGGAACTGGTACTTTCCATACCACTATGCTCCGTTTGCTTCGGATTTTGTAAATATTGCTGGACTTTCAACACAGTTTGAAAAAGGCTCTAAACCTTTTAATCCATTGGAACAATTAATGGGCGTATTTCCAGCAGCCAGTAGTTCTCATGTGCCTGAGCCGTGGGCTAAGTTAATGCATGATCCACATTCTGATATAATTGACTTTTATCCCGAAGATTTTAAAATTGACTTAAACGGAAAGAAATTTGCTTGGCAAGGTGTGGCTCTACTGCCTTTTGTTGACGAGAAACGCCTATTCAAGGCGTTAGAACCGTATTATGGACTATTAACTGAGGAGGAGATAAAACGTAATAAACAAGGTGACTGTAAACTTTACATAAGCCGTGATAATAAAGCCTATAAAACACTGTCTTTATATTATGCTAAAAAAACGTTTAAAAAGACTCCTGAAATACCAATAATTATGGATGGTATGAGGGGTACTATATTAGAAACTGAAGAAAATGTGCCTATTAAGGGTACACTGCCTTCACCTATAATGGGCCTATATGATATCACTGATAATGATGTGATAACTGTAAGATACCGTGATCCTGAATATGATAAAGGCTTTATTTTTCCAGCCATCCGTTTAGCCAATGCTGTTGATCCACCAAATATCTTGGCTCCGGAATCAAGAAGTTCAAATTATAGACCACGTATAGGATTTAATAATAATTTGCCCCAAGCCTATGTAACGCAAGGTGGTCATAGAATGTTAAATAATTCTATTGGTAACTGGAATCAACAGCCGCAGCAACACCAACAGCAGGGCTATAATTACAGTAATAGAGATGGTAATGCTGGCGGTTATCATCAAGGAAACAGAGGAAATTATAGCGGCAACAGAGGAGGTTATAATAGCGGTAACAGCTATAATAGTAGCAACAACGTAGGTTATAATAGCGGTTATCAAAGACACCAGCAAAGTAACCAAAATCAAACATCTACTCATAATCTCAATCGTTATCAACCATATTCACAAAATAATCGCAATACAAATTACTACAATAATAGTAGACGATATTAAAATGCATTTTAAATTTTTAATTTGTAAAAAAAAAAATTAAAAAAAATAACATGTAAAATAACATTAACGAGAAGGTTTACATGAGAACAGAAAAATTATATAATCAAATTTCGATTATAATTATTAAAATTTATCCGTAAAGTTTTTCTAAAAAATAGAGTTCATTTTAAAACTTGATTTAATTCTATAATCATAAGACACAACAGTTTTTATTTGATCTATTTTCGTTTGTATACATTATAATTAAAATGTATACATAACGAACACTTTTTAATGTAATAAAATATAATCAATAATCATAGAAATTTATAAAAATATAAAAGAAATAAAGATTTCGTTAAATACAATATAAAATAATTTTCGTTTGTATTTATAGATAAATACAAGATTTGAATTTTTCTACTAAAGAAATACCAAAACAATTCATTTGTATGTAACCAAGGTTCTTTTTATATAAATGCTCCAACAAATCGTGCCATCAAGCTGATGGTTGCAAAATTGAAGAAACTGGATCCTTACATGATAACAGAAACAGAATTTATCAACGTAGTGGTCGTTCAACCGAGAATCTAACAGCTGTAAGCAGTAGTGTTGAAGAAGATCCATAAACATCCATTCGTCATCGTCCGCAGCAGTTAAACATCAAACGATCCACATTACTCAATATTGTGCATCGTGATCTCCATTTAAAGGCTTATAAGATCCAGCTGATCCAAGAATTAAAATCAGCTGACCACGCATTACGTCATTACCCATTCCAGTTCAATGGCTCGTCAACAAGCAGAATTGCCGCTTTTGAGGTGAAGAGAATCCAAGAGTTATCTTAGAGCAAACATTATATCCACAAAAGTTATGGTTTGGTGTGGTTTGTGATCCGGAGGAATAATGGGATCATATTGTTTTGAAAACGAAAATGGAAATGCGGTCAAGGGAAATCGCTACAGGGAGATGATCCGAAGCATTTTGTGGCGGAAAATTTCTAATTTAGATGTAGAGAATATGTATTTCAACAAGGCCACTTATCACACAGTAAAAGAAACGATGGATCTTTTGAAAAAAAAGTTCGAAAATCGCATTATTTTTCGTAGAAGAGGAGTGCATTAGCCACCAAGATCGATTTGACACCTTTAGAGTTTTTTGAAATCGAAAGTGTACAGCAATGATCCCACAACAGTTCAAAGCTTAAAACTAACCTCAATTTTGGACACCTTTTATATTGGAAAATATAAACCCTTATAGTGGTTGGCGTAGCCGTTTTTAGACAAATGGCGTAAGAGGAAATTTTTCGCCTACCCAATTGTGTAAAAGAGTCGTATTGTAACAGAAAACCTAATTTTGTTTTATTATGAAGCTCCTTGTTATGAAAATGTCAAAAATTCACAGCTGATTACAAAATAAGAAAAATATTTAAAATACCTACATACCTTTACGCGGATAACGAAAAATACTTTGAATTTTTTCAACAAATAGGTATGTTGAGTATTGGTTTTTATTCGTCTTCAGAACATGGAGAAGACTTAATTAATTCAGGGGCATGCTTAAAGAAGTATTTAAGCAGCAGTGCAATGTATTTTCGTTGCCTGACAAAAAGTAAGTCGTAATGTATTTATTAGTTGGTTAAAACAAACATTCATTTTTTTAGATTTGTTAGTTATATTAGGCTTAAAAAAATGACCTTTAAATATGTTCTTCGAACAATTTCATCAAACTTTAAACTTTATTCAGAAAATTAAAATTGGAATGGCACCACAATATATAATAGAGCAAATAATGTACGTCGGGGAAACACAACCATACCAATTGAGGAATAATGATGACTTCAGAATTCAAAGGACTACAACAACCGCAATGCAACGCTCATTGTTTTACAAAGGACTACAGCTCTTCAACAGATTACCCAGTGATGTTAAAAATGAACGCAATCCGAACATATTTCGAAAAAATGTTATATTTTTTGTGAGAAACAATGTAGGAATTGAGGAATAATGATGAATTCAGAATTCAAAGGACTACAACAACCGCAATGCAACGCTCATTGTTTTACAAAGGGCTACAGCTCTTCAACAGATTACCCAGTGATGTTAAAAATCCGAATCCGAATCCGCAATCCGAACATATTTCGAAAAAATGTTATATTTTTTGTTAGAAACAATGTATTTTAAAGCTAAAGCTTGTTATTTAAACTATTATAAATGTAAATTCAAAGTATTATTGATACTAATAAAGAAAGATAATAATAAAAATAATAAAAAAGATTAAAGAACCCACAAAGAAATCAGCAGTTTCAAAAGAAGTAAAACTCACCGCAACTCTAAGGATACTTATGTATACCTGATTATAGCGAAGAGAATGATTCAAATGCTTCAAGCTTAATGTTAAGAGTAATGAATGAGCTTAGAAACTAGTTTATTCAATTTATATATAAATTATAAATAAAGGACTACAAATGGTTTTTAAGCAATCAATTTCCATTTTCTATTTTTTATTTCAAGTTCAGCTACTCTTAGTTTTAAAAGTTCATTGCTGTGTTTTTCTTTTATTTCTAACTCCTCTTTATATAATTTTAGTTTTTTTTTTTTTCTTTAATTTTGTAGTTTTCTAGTATATCTTTCTATTTCGGTCAAACTTTTTTTTAAACCTGAACTAATTTCTTTTTGACATTCTACCTGTTTTTCTAATAATTTTAGTGTATCACATTTTGTATTTTTACGAACTTTTTTTGAAGCACCAGGATCCACGTTCTCATCGTTTGAAAATATTTTAGACGAACAGCAAGGCTCTTCAGTCAGACTTAAATCTTTATTGGCACCCGAAATGTATATGCTTTGTCTTTTTGCAGGCATACTAGTTTCAGTAGTTTCGTCAATTACGATGTTAAATTGCAACGAATATGCTTAAAGTTTCTTTATTGTGCACAATTGAGTGCAATTTCAATAAGCTCTCTGTAACCTCTTCAGTTGGTGTCAAAACAGACTGCTTAAAAGCTCTATCTGTTGCATGATTTTCGGCCATTTTGTGTGACAGTTTTTTATTTAATTTAAATTTAAAATCTTCCAATACCTTCAACCAATGTATAGCCTGTAGGAAACGGCGGATCTAAGCTATTTAGTTCTTCTGAAGCTTCATTCCATTTTTCTTTTATGTTAATTTTATTTAATCCTTTACTGTGTCCTTCTGCCAAATAAGGTTTTTTCCATTTATTCTACCAACTTGGAAAATTGTGCTGGAGTGATAATTTGTATACTAAAATAAATTAAAAAACACTAAAATGTAAACAAAAAAATAACTTTAAATATGGTTTTTATTCAACTTACGTTTTATTTGACTCTATTTTTAAAAATATTTTTACTATTACGAACTCTGTCGTGAGCAAAAAAGTTAACGTCAGTTTTTAGTAATTTTGACAGGCAAATACGACATCTGCGATATCGTTTTCGTAATAGATTTGCAAAGTGTCGTATATGCTTGGCCAACCGCCATACCATTTTGTAAAAACACCTGAAAAACGCCACAAAATTGGCGTTGGCGAATTCATTATTTTATTTTTGCAAAATATTCTTCAACAAGTAAAAAAAATTTTAAACAAAAAATTTACATACATACGTACAACAAATCAACAGCTACAGTGGTACATACTCGGATACTCGTACTCTTTATTTTAATTTTGCCGCCTTTTCATTCTTTCACCAATGCATTATTCAAAATAAATTCCGACTCATCTTAAGTACTAAAGTAATGGTAGCTTGTTTGAGTACAAAAATTGTTGTTTTGTATGTACATATGTATATTGTATATATATTCGATTAAGCGCATTTATTTCGTTTCCAATAGGAACGTAATTATTTAATTTTCAATACTTAATTCGTTCACCATTTGTATTTATAACTTCCCAATATTTTCGAGCTTTCTTAATGGACAACTTTAGTTCTAACATAATTTTGTAAAGCTGTCTGTGCTTGGGCTTTTTGTAGACAGCTTTTGTGTGATATGCACCCCCAGAGTTTCCTTACAGTATTTAAATTTGGACTACATGCATGCCATTTCATAAGTGGGATGATGTTATCTTCAAATTATGTTGATGACTTTTTAGAAATGTTAATCGAAGCGTTATCCTGCTGAAAAATGCTGTCCTCATCTATTTTATTAGCCAAAAATTAAATGAGAACTTCATACAATAATTCCGTGCACATGTTGATTTTATTTTTGGCGGCACAAAGCAAATATTTGCTTTACCTCTCGATGAAAATGCCGCCCACGCCACAACGCTGTCATCACAAAAGATTGGCATACGCTCATTCTTGTTCCACAAATCATGTCGATAAGAACAATAAGAGTCTGTGCCATCTAAATTGATATTTTTCGCCAGAAAACACGACATTATCCCACACTCAGTTGATCACTGCATGTGTTTTTGAGACGATGATTAAACGCGCATTTTTTGTGATACGGCTTCAACACAGGCTTACTCAGTGTTTTTCTTTTTCATTTTGTGGTTTTTGAAGCTTAAAGTTCAAGTCGGTACATGGGCGTGTCACCTACAGCTATTTGCAAAGGCAATGTGATTAATCTCAGTTTAATTATTAATGTGCATTGGTGATGTTATCAAATAAATATTGATTTATTTTAGAGATTGAGTGGGCTAAATTTGAAGCAGTTCACCGACTTTTTTGTAGGTACCCAATTTGAAACTTTTATAGGTTTCACGATTTTTAAGAGAATTCATTACCACATTATGGCTTTATTTGATTTTCCGATAAAAATTTCTTTCAGAGTGGTAAACATAAATTTTTACCATTTCCGTTTTAATTTAATAAACTGTTGTCACCTACTATCTATAGTTATAATAAAACATGAGCATTTTTATTTCCAATTGCAACAAATATCGGCATCAAAATATTATGTCCACTATGATGGTCATAATTCGTCCAATGCTAAAGAAGATGTTCCGTAGATTCTTCCTCATCCTAATCATTGTAGCTTCTGCAGAAATAATTTTCAGTCTTTAGGATTTTTTTTTACAGTTACACAAGTTGAAATCATAATAAAACATAGAAATATGTTTTTAATACAGTAGTTTTGACTTACTAGCACAACAATCTTTTGCAAGAACCTTTGTACAGATAAGGAGATTCGAAGTTTCTATTAAGTCGTATTATATTTAATCTTCCTACTAGACCAATCTGCAACTTTGTTTTTGTTAAAGTTTTCACAACGGACGACTGATTTTAATAAATACTAAAAGTGGTTCTATACTGTTGAATCAAAAAATCATCATAACAACGAATTTGGGCTTGATATGCGAGTTTTAATTCATTTATTGACTCTGTATTCGTAATTTATGTTTTTTATTTAAAAACGACGTGGTCCTATCCTATTGAATCAGAGTGTATTTGTTTACAAATTTCTACGATTAGTGAGCAAAATTAGGTACAAAGTGGTGCATTAAAACTTTAATTATGCAATAAATAAAACTTCTCTGATCAAAAAAATTCTTTTTTAAAATATGACAAAAATAACTATATAAGTGATGATATTATTATAATTATTTTTATTATTGTTGTAGTTTTTAAAAATATACACATATGGTATGTATATCGCACTTGTATCGCTAAAGTGAATCAACACAAAATTTATAAATTTTCACTTTTTACAAAAAAATAATTTACGGTGGTCATATCCACTGAAAAAATCGTACATCATTTTCTCTACCCTTTCGCTAAAAATAAAAATACATTTGTTAACCATCTTTGTGATATAATTTCATTAAAACTATTAATTCTACTTAATTGGTACATGTGCGAAAGCGATTTGGTATTAAATTAAAGAATTTAGTATATCTACGGAAGTTTTTAGTATTAAATAATTAATATTCACGGTTGATTAGAATAAAGGTAATATAAGCAAATATCTTTCAAATTTAGCTTAAGTTTCAGTAATGTTCTCCTTTAAAAATTTATTGATGCTATTTCGTTATATCAGGCACGTTTATAACAGCTGCTAACATCAGTTGCCGCCAAGCGATACTCTTTGACCCGTACTGATCTACCACAATGTTTTCTCATTAGTTATATATAAGGCTTTCCATCAGATTCAAAAACAAGGATTTTAGTTTTTGGGAGCACGTCATGTTTTCTGATTAAAGTAAATGCAATGTTTTTGGATCTAATGACAATGAGGAACTTCTATTCAAACATGTAAAACCTACCGTAAAACATAGTGGAAAATAGGTGATGGTTTGGGGCTCCTTTTTAGCAGCTGGGAGGGTCATTTTAACATTTTATCGAAGGAAGAATGGATTAGAAAATGTATACACATAAATATTTTAAGATTCAATCTGACGATGTCGAAAGAAAAGCTAGATCTAAGCAATAATTCTCACTTTTACCAAGATAACAATCCAAAGTAAAAGACATAATGTAAGGTCATGGTTGTTATAAGCTGACTTTAAGTGATGAAAACTCTTCCACAGAGCCCTGACATAAACCAAATAGATAATTTTTGTAATTATCTAGAGAATGGCGTGAGAGAACAACGTATTTTTCAAAATCTGAACTAAAGCGTATTCCTTGAAAGGATTGGGAACCAATTAAGTTAAGCTTTTATCGAAAGTTGGTGGAGAGCAAACCAATGCGGATGAATATGATATTTAAGTCTAAAAGTTTCCACAAGAATTATTAATTTTATCCTAAATGTTTATTGATTTAGCTTGTATGAGTTTGGCTTTGTCATGAATTTACCCTTAATTTTTGGTTAAACCTTAATTGTAAAAATTTAATAGCATAATTTTTTAATTGTTAAATTTTTTTTTAATTGCATCATGTACGACTTTGGCTTCGACCTACTGATGTTCTTTTCGCCAAATATTTGCTAAATGTGACCGTATCTTTAGGATTTTTATGTTTAAATCGCATTATAGTTTTGCGATATGAATAGGTTAGCAAAGTAAAAGGTGTCTTGGAAAACAAAAAAGAGATTGCATGTGGGGGGGTGTACATTATAGTTAAGTCAGTTAAATTAAATCAGCAAATAAAAAATCCGATATTAAAAAATAAAACAAAATAATGTTTTTTTCTGTTTTGCTTGCTCAAAATTTTATTTGCCAGCTGAAATAAACATCTAGGATTTTCCAAAAAAAAAGTATTACTCACTGTTGAGGAACAACAAAGTTTTAAAAGATCGGATTCTTAATTACGGCACAAAAAGTAAATATGCAGTTTATAATTTGATATAATTGTGTACAATTTTTTTTCTTTTCAGCTTATAAATATAAGATTGATATAGGTATTAAAAAATGGCTATAAAAGTATCGACCACTACTCTTGTATCTATAAACAATTTACGCAATTCTATATATAACGTCGTGGGCACTATTTCACGTAGATATCCCTATTTTTGGCCACTGACTCCATACAAATTCGACCGATATGCGGCGGTTAAAAAATAATTACACACTATTACAACTGATTTGTGAAGTAAAAAATTACTGTAGATATACACCATTATATAAGTATGTATGTGTATTTATATATCCCAACAAACCATTTCACAATCAAAATGTAAATGAATTGTAGAATAAGCTTATCATAAGAGATTTCGTACAACTCTTTGTAAGCATACTTGTTATAAGCTTATTAAAGCACAAAACAATAATGTTTTAAAAATGCTTAGCTGACAGTGCCTTTTACAATAATACATATACACTTAGCTTAGTTAACACTTTAACAAATATGATTGTATATGACTTATTCTTGCTATATTTGTAGGTGTTTTTGAGAAACAAACAATTTTTTTGACAATGCACTGTGGGGCAGAATTGCACCATTTTTGGAATAAATTCAACCGCTGAGTTTAGGTATAAGATATTGGTATCTTTGGAAAAGTCGTGGTCTTGGTATTATGAATCAATCAAAAAACTTTTGCTTTATTAAAGCAAATAATCATAAATATTTTGAAGGTTACAACACACATTTAACAATTTAATAATACACTATTATGTATATATTCGCTGACACTTTGTGTTTTATCAGTATCTTAGTAACTTTTTACGTTGAAATCCACCTTATCAGATTATGAAAGAAACAGACTGAATTTATTAAAAAGAAGTTAAAGATAACTTATAAATTGTTAATTATACTACATTTTCTTTCGGTATGCTCTCTAACTTTTTAAATATTTCATTAATATGTTCTTGCGCTTCTTCAGTCAAGGAACCAACAAGTAATTTTGGTTTTTGCACTAATTTGAACCAACAATTTGTGTGGCGTTGGCGACATCTAATACCACTGATAATTTTTTACGAAAGTTTCTACATATACATATGTACATTTTTTATTAGGTCGACATTGATCGTGATTTTTGCTGAAATTTTGTACTGCCTTAAAAATACTCTGGAAGTACACTCATCATTGTAATTACCTCCGCCAGGCTGCGGCTATATCTATATGTGTTTATTTGTCGCACCGATTTACTTACTTGCATAAAACAAAACAAAAATTCCAATAGAATATAAGCATCATTATAGCATGATTAGAAAACTACTTTTTTGTAAGCTTATTTTATAATTAGACTTCTAAGCTTACTGTAAATAATAGATAAGCAATATTATAGCGTCTTCAGTTTTCATTATTAAACAATGTTTGATAAGCCTTTTACAATAGTGAATACAACTCTTTTCTAAGCTCAAGGTATGTTAGTAAGCTTGTTACAAGTTGTTTCTAAATCGTTTTAGTTTGTTGGGGTACATACATATGTATACGTTGCCAATAGTTTAATTCTTTTTTAATGTTCAATGCGTACTATAGTTAATTTTAAAAATAGTGTAAAACACTTGAGAGATAATCACAAAAATTAGGTTTATTATGTTTCAATATTTATTAAGTAATTTGTTTCTTTTCATACATAGTATATAAATAAATTTGTTTTCATTTTGTTATTAGTTAAATTCACATTATTTTCTTTCTTTTTTCTATTTGTCAAACTTAAAATCTAACATAATACATACTAATTTAGACGTTGGCATTTTTGATTCAATCAAAATGAACATTCTTTTTTTCAACTTGAAAATAAACAAATATTAAAAAGTAACAAAAATAAATTTGTTGTAATGTTTTAGATTTGTTAAATTTTTTTTTTTTTTTAATAAAAATCAAAAAGTCTACTTTCTTTTTAACAGGAATACTATAGTTTTCGTAATGTCTTTTGGCACTCAATAATAAAAAATTGTAGTTGCAATGTATATAAAGGGTCCGCCATCTAACGTTTTTTTTCAACTAGTGTTTATTTCGTGAATGGTAACACTTAGCTCATGTCTGATTTGACAGATAATTTGTTTTATTCTTCCGTTGAACGAATATGGTTGTGTATACGCTTGAACAACGCTGGGAAATATTGCGACATTACGTTGAAAATCATGGTAATGTTGCAGATGAAGCTCATTTTGATCTTGGCGGGTATGTAAACAAGCAAAATTGTTGCATTTGGGGCACAGAAAACTCGCACGCATGCATTGAAAAGCCGATACACCCAAGACGAGTCACTGTTTGGTACGGATTTTGGTCCAGAGGCATAATTGGGCCATTTTTCTTCGAAAATTAGCAAGGAGTAGCCGTTACAGTTAATGGCGATCGTTATCGGGCCATGTTGAACGAATTTTTGTTCACAAAAATTGAAGAGGCAAAATATTAGCAACATTTGGTTTCAACAGAACGGCGCTACGTGCCACACAGCCGAAGCTACACTCGATGTTTTGCGTCCTGTTTTTGAAGATCGTGTTATCAGCCACAGAGCTGATGACGTTTGGCCACCTCGGAGCTGCGATTTGACACCGTTGGACTATTATCTGTGGGGTGCCGTCAAAGATAAGTGTTACGCCAACAAGCCAGAGACAATTGACGCTTTAAAGGACAATATTCATAAGCCATTGGTGAAATACAGCTGCACACAATCGATACTGTGCTTAAAAATTGGACCGATTGTGTAAGCTACTGCATGGCCAGCCGAGGCAGCCATTTGAATGAAATTATTTTCCATTATTAACCGGAAGGATTGTACTGTACTTTCAAATAAGAAAAGAAATTTGAGAAAATATTCAGTAGTTTTTTTTTATAGCATTCTCAAAAAAAAAAAAAAAAAAAAAAAAATTATTTGGCGGACCTTATATAAAGAAACACTTACGACAAGTTTCATAAAAATTTATAATCTTTCGTGCAATTAACTTGTCTACAACAAGTCCATTTTTTGCGTACCGAACGATGTCCTCCAAATAGACGTAGGAAATATTAGATTACTTTTTGTCAATAAAAAATTATGTATTCGAATAGAAATATAATAAAATTCGATATTAAAAAAAAAACATGTCGCTTACGTCTTTTTGGACAGGTTTGATCTTAATGTGATGTGGAGTACACATCACAAAGATTTACAAGCTAAAATCTGCAAAAAAAGTAAAACACTCAGACTACTTAAATACGTGTATATATATCCATATATTGAACGAACTCAAACATTTTGCGAATACTATCATTAAACAAATTTTCAGTTTGAAGATGCAACAATTTTTTTTCTTCTTTTCTTTTTTCTTCTTCTCAAAAATCTCTAGGAAATGTGGCAATAAAGTGAAATATTTTCACAGTTTTTTTATAAGTATATACATACATACATACATACATATATATATATATATATATATATATATATATATATATATATATATATATATAGTAGTATATATATATAGTAATAAACATTTCGAGAATTAAAACTGCAAAATGAAAATTAGATTTAATTCTTACAGTTAATATGTAAAACAAGCAGCAATGATAATATGTAATTAAGTTAAAATATTGAAAAATAATACAACACGAGTATATGTAAATACGTTTGAGAATAAATTTAATAGAATATCTTTCAATGAAACTTTTGAGTTTGGAGTTTGAATTATCTTTAAAGTAGATTCAAAAATATAATTTAGATTTAGTGTCTTTTGTATTAAAAATAAATCAAATTATTTGTAATATTTGTAAAAAATTTAAAATATGTATTACTTTTTGTTTAATTTTTAATCTTATTATATTGTTATTACTAAAGAAAAAAAATTAAATAAACCTTAATTACGTAATACGATATATTTTAAATTATTTTATAATAATAGTGAAATAAAAAAGTAATATATATTTCGTTTTTTTTAAGTTTCTTTCTAACAAAACATTAAATGGCTTAAAAAATATACACAATTATAAGTTTCAAAATTAACTAAGTTTAAGTTTTTTTTATTTGTTTTTTTTATGTTGTTTTAAAATATCTTTATTTTAAAATTAAAATACTATTTACATTTTGTCGTCTGGTCCAGTAGTTTTTTCCATAAATCAAATTGCTCATTAGGTTTTATCATATGGACTGAAATTGCTTTTCGTATATTGCACGGATTGAAAGCAATACGTCGATTTAAAAATTCATTGACATGTACTCGATTAATACCCAACTTTTGAGCCACTATACCCGTAGTGTAGACATCCTCTAGTTTTAAATATACCTCTTTCAGAGAACGTTCATACAAATCATGTACAATGTCACTGGTCATCACATAGGCTGGGCCTGTAGTAAAGGGAGGAAAGACGGCAGCACTAAATTGTCCCGTCGATATGTAGTATTTTGATTTTTTGTTGCGTATGGGTTTCCATTTTTTGGCTAATCTACCATAAATAACTCTTTTATCTTTCGAATGAGCATCGAGAAATTGTAAAAGTTTTGGAACATTAATAAACATATCATCGTCTGTTTTTAGAATATATTTAGCCTTAGGACAATTTTGGTCTACCCACTCCAGGGAAGACAGAGTTTTTAGTGTTAAATTGTTATAGGAATCAATAAAATGGCCCCTTATTAAATCGCCATAAATCATATTCTCCTGAGTTAAGGTCGTGCTTACACTAGCATTTGTAGTACGTCCTAATATAAAAGCGGTGGAAACATCTCTTCGGGTGCCAAAATGGCCCCAAGTTTGTCTAATTGCTAAACGCGCCTCTACATGTGTTTGAGCTGACGTTATCAGAATTAATAACTTTAGTTTTTCACCTTTGTTTGGACAGATTTGATTAATATCGATTTCTTCATTCATATGACCAGTCTCGTATATCTGTTGCGTTGGTATTCCTTGTGTTGGATCGGTTGCAACTTTTGGTACTTTTTTCGTGGTTGATGTTACTTTGCCTACATACGGTGAAGCTGCAACCGATGATGACGAAGTCAATTTTGAATCATTGCTTTTACCAGCTGCTGTTACCAAAGCGGATGAACTGGCTCCTTTTATTGTCATGATAACGGACGGTGGTAAAGCTTCGTCATTTTCACCATCCGCAACTAAATTGTTACTCTCATTTGGCACATTGGCCGGTGACTGCCTTACCATATTATCTTTGTCGGGTGCTGCAAATGTATAAATAAAAATTATACATAAAAAATTAAATCTATTATCATAAAATATTTTTTTTTAATTCCTCCTACTAAATTATTTATTTAAGAGAAATTTTAAACACTATAAGAAAGATTACAGCAGCTTTCTAAGTAAAATATTGGCCACTGATTAGACGCTCCTTCTTATCATTTCCGAAAAACACTATGTAAATCATTGATTAAATCTAATCTTTTAATATATGCTAATCTCTTTAAACATACATGTTTTGTTTTTTATGATAGCAGATGTTTCTAAGTATTAAAAATAAAAAAAGACCGTAAACAAATATTTAATATCATAAGCAATAATTTACATTAATATCCACAGTTTATAAGAATATAAATTTAATATCTGATATAGTTAGCAACGCAGACTTTGGCTAATTTTTCGCAAATTTAACTTGAAATTTAAGTTTCTACCTTCTTAAGCAATTCAGCCTAATGTAAAGCTTAAACGTTATGACGTAGAGATATAAGAAAATTCAGTATGCAATGAACGGATGGGATGTAAAAATACTTAAAATAGTATAGTGTATTTATAGTGATGTAGTAGTCTTCAAGCTTCCAAGGTTTTTAAGAGGATCTGATCATAAATTTTTTACATTTAAAATCAAGAATCAAATACGCAGCTTGGAAGTTAGAAAGTCCGAAAGAGATAGATCAGATTAACTTGAATCACAGCAAGCCAAAAAAGTTTTTATTGACAAATACGCTATAAAACGTAACATTTTTTAAAATCAAATGTTGTTTTAAGGTACGTAAGTGGGATCTACAGAAATATGTTTCAATTTAAGTGGTATATTTACGAGGCATTCCTGGACTAGTGGGTATTTTCGATTCTTCATGGAACCCATGACACATATGGCGTAGTCTCATTTATTTGTGCATTTGTTTGTAGATTTGATTGTAACTTCAATATTGACTTGGCACTGTTGATCATTCCATTCTGATCAATGACATCTTAATAATCTTCAACATTTATCTTGCTAAACTCCCCGTCACATCCCAGGATTTCTAGATGGTGCCAACGCGTTTTGGCTCATATCTCGAAAATAAATTAAAATATCGGTCGACTTCTACCAGCACTCAGTTAAAAATCGCTCTTAAGGAGGAATTGGAACGGGTTGACCCTTCCTATTGCAAAAAGTTAGAGGAAACTGTTCGAAAGAGGTTACAGGCTATTCTTAAAAACAAAGGACTAGCCAGAAAATACCAAATTAAAAACAACGCTGACTTTAACTTAGAAATTTTAAAGTGTCCGATTACACTGGTCTACCAAAAACAAAAAATTTTCTCGCCTTTAAATAAAACTATATGAAATATAATGATTTTGATGCGCTTAATTCAGATTCGTTTGCAGTTTTTTTCCATCGGGGTCAAATTTTTTTATGGGCGTGGCAAAGATTTCGCCCAAAAATATGGTAGTTATGTCAATATATTTCGTCACAACTTCAAAACGATTTTGATGAAAGTACAACCAAACGTTTGGGAACATTTTTTCCTAATTTCAACAATTTCGGAGTTATTAACAATTTAGCTGCGAAAAAAATATTTTCGCGCAAAATTAGAGCAACTTTCTTTTTTTTTTTCAAAAAGTCATTAAAAATTTTTCAGAATGAAAATTTCAGATGTTAAGCATTTAGGTTAAGTCTAAATGCTGAGTTTCTTTGAATACCGTACGTTTAGTAACCTAAATAGAATTTTTAAAAACCTTAAACTGTTAAAAATAAAAGGTTTATTTTTTTTTTTCATTTGAGAAATCTTAGTAAAACTAATTTTCATAAAAAGCGTGTTTCATAAAAAATGTTTGTGATTAATCAAACTTCTATTATTCGAATTTCAATATAAAATTAAATTAAATTAGGCCTCAAACAGTACACATATGCAAATGCCTGTAAAATTTATAACTTTTATAAAACGTTATTTAAAATGATTAATATATTTAGTGACGTTATATTTACATATCACTTAGTACAGAATCCGCAAAATTTAATAAATGCGAAACTAAATAAAAATTATAGTGCGTCAAACGAGACATTTTGTTTTTATAGTTCAACGATAATGATATAAATTTTATATGATACCTAAAACACATTGCCTATATACACACATAGTGCACCACATTAAATGATAAGCAATTTTTTACATATTCTTCCATAAAAGTAGTAGATTCAAAATACATATACAATATTAAACAAATAAACATACTCTAAGCAAAATTAAATGTTGGTAGTAATTGTGTGAACGATGTATGTACAATACGGTAAAAAAGACGTTTATAAAGAAGTAAATGTACATAAAGAACAATAGCAAATATTGTAGGTTTGTAGTGAAATCAAATTAGTAAATATCGATTATATTTTTTCGATAGTTTAAATCAAAAAAAAAAAATTAATATTAAGTCATATGAATAATTGTGATTTAGTTATAACGGGTGATTTTTAGCTATTTAGTTTTTCAGTGTAAAAAAAAATTCGTAACATGTAGTAATGCCAAAAATTTAGAATAAGGTATGCCATAAATAGACTAGCAAACGAATAATGCTTGTAAATCATTGAATTTTATTATCAAAATTCGTCAATGAAGCAAGGTACCGCACCATGATTACCGACTTTTATACCGAAATCGGAAGAACTGGACTTCGTTGACATGTGGTTTCACCAAGACGGTGCCACATATCCTGAAATTAACACATATCCTGAAATGAAAACTTAATGAAATTTTGAACAGACATTAGTTTAATTATTTTTTCTCTAAATTTAGCAAGGACACATCTAGCTAGAAAATGTCCTTTTTAAAAATTAAAAAAAGCAAAAAATGAAATAAATTTTCGTATTACAAATGAATGCAATACACGTTAACCAAGCTCTTTCCCACTTGCCATACATATATTCTCAAAAACTTTTAAACTCGAAAATAATGTAATAAATAAAAAATAAAAATTTTAAATGTTGTCTATCAAACATTAATTTTTTTTGGGGGTTAGAGATCTTCACAGATGTTGAAAGCTCTCTGAGTGCCTTTTACTTGGGAATGGCAAGAAGTATTTCATTTGCTGAATTTGTCAAACCTACTCACACTTCCGAATTTTTGATCAAGTATGCACTGGCAATGATGTATAGACACCCGTTTATTAGAGCTAACGCTCTGTTGCTTTCTCTTTTTAAGCCTGTCTAGAGGTTTTTTGTTGGCAGTCCCAACATTTGGATGGAATGCTTTCAGCCTATTACTATTCAGTTGTCCAATTTAGTTTCAATCTACTTTACACACGTCCGCATTCAGCCAAATTATTGCTAATTTTTAAAAGTATGAATTATATCTTCTCCTTTTCTGTATGCGTTTACATTCGTTGAATACGGGTTTTCATGAATTGTTCTATACTATGCAACTCATTAGTGGTATTATTTTTCTTGACCATTGCTGAAAAATATTACCACTGTGTAATACCCAATTATACTTACATATATATGTATCTAGAACGTAGGCCTAAAAGTTTTATAACTCAGCAAAAATTTAATCTGTTGAAATATTGAACTAGAAAATGTCTAAAATGTCTTGTAACTTATTTGCTTTTGATGTTTGTTGTGAAATAAATTTTATTTTGATATAAAGGGTGGCTCAAAAACTTATCTTAATTTTTTTATGATAGAAGAATCTGTGAAACAAAATACCTCTATCTGTCGATCCATATTTTCAATGACTCTGAGACATAATTGAGGTTCAATGTCGTTAATGTGCAGAATTATCTCATTCTTTAGCTCTTGACGTACACTTTTTCTTTTAAAAATCCCCAAAGAAAGAGGTCTAACGTTGTCAAATCACATGATCATGGCGGCCAATTAACATATCCACAACATGAGATAACACGACCATTGAATTTCTCGCGGAAAAGAGCCATTGTTTTGTTGGTTGTGTGGCACCATCCTGTTGGAACCACATATCGTCCAGGTCCATATCCTCAATTTCTGGCCATAAGAATTCCGTTAGCACCTCGCGATAGCAAACACCACTCACGGTAACTGCTTGTACGGTCTCATTTTCAAAGAAGCACGGCTCGATGATGCCGCCAGCCCATAAACCGCACCAAACGGTCACTCTTTGTGGATTAGCAGCCAAAATTAAAGAAAAACAATAAATATCTCTTAGGCGTCATGAAGACAGAAATAATCTCTTTAGTTCAGAATGACTGACTGTCTACTTAATTTCCCACAACAGACTGCAACCAGCAACTAATCACACGTAAATAGTTAATGGCAATCACCACTATTAATAAAAAATTACCTCGAATTAGTAATTGTCATTCACTTATTACACGTAATAGATAATAGAATCTGTAATTAAATGGAAAATGTTATTGCATCGGCGCTACATACTATACAAGCGATGCAAAGTTCGAAATTGTTAATTAAAAATTCGGCGACAATTTTTTCTGTTTTTATTATATTAATTGGATGTCATGATAAAATTTTGTCAATTGGTAATTTTTAACCACATATTATGTATAATTCGAAATTGGTTATTCTTAATTGAGTACTAATTACGCGAAATTAGTAATTGGTCACTAATCGCATTTAATTGGTAACTGGACCTGCAACCAGGGTTGCCGTTGTCAATTTCGATAAATTGTCATATAAAGGGCATTCAAGAAAAAAAGGATCAAAAAATGGTATATTAAAGTAAAATATAGTCAAATTTTTTGTGAACAAAATATACGACTTATTTCAATCAAAAAAAAAAAAAAAAAAAAAAAAAAATTAAACGATTTTTTTTTCTAATACGAATTTTTTTTTACATTAAACTAAAATAAAAGTAATTATACATACTTAAATTATAAATCAATGTTAAAACTAAAAAACAAATCACAGATACATTCAAATATTAGTCATATTATCAAAAAAAGAAGTTACTTTTACAAAAACTTTATGACTTTTTAGAAATACTTATTCAATATTCTGTAATTAATTATTTACTTGAACTCCGATCTTCCAACTCCGATTCCAGCAAATAGAGAGAGGAAGGCATGGATTAATGTTACGAAAATAAAAACGCCTAGATTTTGTAGTTATGTGTCAGCCTGTTAATGTGGTACTTATTTGCGTATTTGCCAGCACAGTCAAATCGACCATCTTTACGTTACATTTGAATTAACGGATATAAAAATATTAGATATGATACATTTCCGGAACCTTCCAAACTGTATGCATTTAGGTGTATAAATAGACTGCTTTACTTACAAGTCTGTGAATTTTCGTTTTGCTGTCGTAAGATAAAGATGTAATTAAGCGAAAATAAAAGTGTATAAGCGAATATTAAGTTGTTGTAAACTGTATAAAAGTTATTGTGTAGTAAATAAAAATATAACTGTAACAACAACAAAGTGGTGGTAATTTTATTTTAACGTAATTTTAACGAACTCAAATGTTTAAAAAAATTTAAAACGTAACAATATATATGTAACGAATTCATATAATTTTGAATATACAGTCGCACAGAAAAATACAATGTATGCATTGAGTTATTGCCTTGTTGGAAGTACCAGCTTTCAAAACACTTATTTTATTCACAGATTACCTCGAACCATATTCGATTAGGTTCGAACGATCCATAATAGTTTCAACAAAAACTTAAATGTCAACCTCGTTTGCCTATACTGAACGCTAAACCGATGCTTAACTACCTATATACATGCTCTATCGTGAGTGTCAAGTTTTTATGTCGGAACTTCTAGTTTTTTTTAACTTTTTGTTTTCGTCACACTTATATATAATACTCCTACTTTCATCGCTTAAAACAACTTTACTTCAAAATTCTTCAACATAAAATTTTGATACCCGCCATAATATATGTATGTTAGGCAGCTTTCTTATACTTTCCATACTGCTCATCTATTCTTTTTGATTTAACCACAAACAAACAAATTTTTTATACATAAGTTAATATAATTAAATATTTGGGAATGTAAAACTTACTTTCCTATTTGCATTTATTTTGTTGTTTTGTTTATTTTTTGTTTTGGATAGCACGCTTAACTACAAAATAAATGTAAATCTACTAAAAATATATATATATATAAAAGCTTCTCGCTGTCAAAACTTAAGCAGAAACACATACATAAATCAGGGCATACTCGCAGTTGATCATGAGTTCAATTTACTCAAATGCCAAACTTTATATGAAAATAATAGATATGCATAGAATAAGACAGTTGCATAAAAGTCAATTGTAATAATAATATCGAATGCAATTTTTATATATACGAGTATGTATGTTTTCAAAACTTATGTATGTGATGTATATACAACATACATATATAAAAGCTAAGTCTAATTTTGGAACTTTTACTCATTTTCAAAAAAGGTCAAAAAGAGGCATATACGAGTATTTCATTAAAATTATAGAATGGGATAAATTTAAAAAAGGGTCATTAAAAGTGTCATTGGCATGAAAAAGGGTCAAAAGTGATACTTTAGTGTCACAACGGCCTGCAATTATTCACAATATAATTCGCAACTCCTAAGTCTGATCACGATCACCAGATTTTATACCCTACAATTTTTATGCAAAATTTGTGAAAATTAATTAAATTCATTCATAACAACATAAACGAATATAACAAACATAACGACAGAAATGTTCCACATTTACATTTAGATATTCTGTAAACATTTAAAAAGCGGTCCGACAATTTTCATCGGAATTTAAAAAAATTTATATAATTCATAAAACATCATATAAAAACGTCTCTAAACTTGGAAAATTTCGTCTGAATTGGGTAAAAATGATTTTGCTGGAGAATTATAGGCAGATTCCTTAAATTTTCTTAAGTAAGGTGTACACCATTTAATAGGTCTTTTCCTCTTCTCTCCAAATCCGCCAAGAATCTTAAAGTCGGTTACTTTAAGCTAAGTTATTAGCTTATAAGTGAATGAAGGTATGAGAAACAGTTTTTTTACCCACGACTCAAGATTTTGGAGAAGTTACGAAAATTCCAAAATCTTGTTGAACTCGATAGCACATATCAGAAAAATGGTATCACTTCCAAGGTATTTCTATATAATTCTTTTATGTGGCGTAATTTTTTTCTTGTAAAAAATAGGGTCCTTTCGTTTTGTTGTATTACTTCAGTTGTAAGAATTTTGTTGTTTAAATGTTTAAATTCATTCATTGAAACAAAAACTAAATTCTAGAGAATAGGGTCACACACTTTATTTTGACGCTCACAGTATATTTATAGTACATACAGGTATACCTTGCTTAACACATTCTTCTTATGTTTAACGAGGCCTCGGTCTAACGGAATTCACTTTTTGTGACATATTTTTGATTTACACTAAAAAAATGGTTTTTCGTGGTTTCTATATATACAAAATTGAATTATCACTAAAACATCCAGTAATGAAAAGTCAATTTTATGGGGGAATTAAATTTGTTGTTTATTTGAACAGTCGTCGAATATTTGAATATTGAAACAATTGAATGTTATGGTTTAGTTTTTATGCACAAATATGTAAACATACAGCTGCGGACATGAAATAGCACCACTATAGGAAAAAATATACTTCGCTTTATATCTTGAATGATGTTCAACTGTATTCATTGAAACTGTACCACAAGATGCTTATAAGACTGTGTAACGTTATTTAAAAAATAAGTTTATTTAACTTAAGTATATAAAAATAAAACTTAAAAAACACTCAAGTTTTTTCTATAAAAAACATGTATTCTCAGGAAGTGTGCCCTTAGCATAATATTATTACACATTGATGTGAAAATCAAAAGCTAGTGACTTTTAATTTCACTGTACTGAAGAAAAGAATTATCAATGGTGCTATTTTTTTGGCCGGCACTGTATGGGTGAAATTGTGTTTTTTAGTTTTGGAACGTCACCTCTCTTTTTGCACTGGTTTCTTGTATCGGTTGACACGATTTTGATTAGGACGACATTTTTGTGGAACCTAGCCACATAGGTATATACATACAAGTTTATTACATCATGCAACTATTTAGTACTTACATTTATTAGCATTGTCTGCGGGTGATATTGAAGGAGGTTGTTGTACAGTCATATTTTTTAATATCTTATCAGCACTTTCTATGAATTTTTGTAGGTTTGACGTTGGTATTAAAACATCAGAATCTGGTATTTTGTTTAGATTGTTATTGTTATTTATGTCCGTACCACTTTGTTGATCTAGTTGTTGCTGTTGCTGCTGTTGTTGTTGTTGCAGTTGATCAGGTTTTTGTTGCAGCTGATGCTGTTCTTTTAATTGCTGATTAGTATCCGCTGACGCCAAAATACCGTTAGCAGCGGATGTTACTGAATTGTTTATATTTCCTAAAATGCATATTTAAATAAATACATACATATGTACAAATTTAATAAAGAGGTTTAATACATCATAAAACACGTTATTATTTTTGTGATGATATAAACTTAAATCAAACAAGAAATAAAATAACTATAAGAAATTAGAAGCTGATTATTATAAAAAGGTGTTAAACATTTTTTAACGTATTTTATCAAGGAAAAAAAAAAGAAGTGGTGTTAAAAGACTAGATAAATAACCTTTTTTAATGAAAAATATTATACTTTCAAAGGGGCTATGTTTTGAATTACATATTAGTTATAGTAGCAGAATGCAATCAAAACTTGTTAAACAATAAAAATTAGATCGTTCTTAAAATAACGTTGACTAGGACTTAAACCAAGATTTAAAAAGTAATTGATTGTAGCTTATGCGTAAAACATTCTTCGAAACGCAGTGGGTTTTGGTCCTGATAAACATAATTATAGCACACTGAACTTCACAATTCGAAAATTCGAGCTAAATTGATTGATTTTATTTAAGGAAAGTATATTTAATTTTTAAAACCTATCTTTTTATTTATTTTTACTTACTTTTTTGTTAAAAAAAAAACACTCAGCGTGTTTAGCGCTGAGAAATTCTTATTATTTATTTACAGCCTGTTTTCAGATGACGAGCGTAAGAAGACGTGCGACAAACAAGTTGAGTGGCTTGTCTATTTATATTTCAAACACTAACAAAAATTGAGTGCTTTGGCAAGTCATTCAACTTGTTTGTCGCACGTCTTCTTACGCTCGGCATCTGGAAACAGGCAGTTAAATTAGCGTCAAAGTTAGGCGCTCGACAACGTCATGCCAGTTGTTATATTGCACTTAAAGTCTAATATAATCTATAATAGTATTTTAAATCAGGGTTGGCAAAAACCCGGTTTTAAAAAAACTCCGCACACTGGGTTTTATTGGGTGTTTTGACTGTTTGACTGTTTGACTGTTTTTTTTTTTTTTTGGGGGGGGGAGGGGTTTTATTGCGTTTTATAACTGCTTACAAATTTCGTTCAAGTTGGCAATATTTTTTGTTTGTTTATACAAACACGTTGTCTTAGTATTTATAGTGCAAGGAAGCACTGGAACTGCTAAAGTTCAGTGAACAAGGCAGAATGCAATTACTTCGTTTGAATCATATATTATGAGAAAAACGGCCGGAATATAAAGATGTGATTATGTTATTCTTTTGCATGACAACATCCGACCTAATGTCGCAAAAGTTCAAAACAATTATTAGGAACGATCAAATGCTGCATCCGCCGTATTCTCCGAACATTGCTTCGTCGGCTGTTGCGATGGATACAATATACTCACACCTCTTTATACGGGCTTTCTTTACACGGAATTTTTCTATAACGGCCTCTTTGAAATATGGAACACATTCGCTTTAAGTGCAAACTACCAAGTTCTACGGTTAAAACACCATGGATTCTCTATCCAGAAACTACATAGGCTATATAAAGAGGTATTAGTGAAGAAATACAAAATCGGCTTCAAAGTTAGATCGCTTCAAAACACGAGAAGTTTTTCGAAAACTAGATTTGGAAATTGGCTTAGAGGTGGGGAAAAGATATAAGCAGTGATTTGATCAATTTGTTATTTTATTATCTTTTTGAGTTCAAAAACGGAATGAATAAATTTGTATTCCCAATACGTAAATTTCACATATTTTTGTTGTAAATAAACTACGAAAATCTTTAAATAAAAAAAACCCACCCGGGTTTTATTGGGTTACCCAGTGGGTTGCCGACCCTGTTTTAAATTCTCTATCGCAAATGTGTATAACAATTTAAAAAATCTTCGAATATATGTAAATAATTCTACTCACCTAAACTATTATCAAGCGCCTGAACGTACTGTTCCTCTTGCATTAAATCATTATTATTGTTACTAAAATGTTCTAATGCTGTATCGTCTACATTAATCTCATCCCCAATGCCATTATTCAGTGATCGACCATCTGAACTTTCAACAACACTTGCCTCAACACCTGTTGGTCCACCACCATTACCAGCACCGCCACCACCATCATCATCTATAGCATTAACATCTATAGTTGGTTCTCGATGATGTATTAATTTTTTAATAAAAACCATTTCGTTGCCATGTGAACCACCCAATGAGGGATGTGGCAAATTTGCATGATATATAAAGGATTTATGGGCGGCATCTATTGTATTTCCTTTCGATGAAACTTTGTTAACATTATCATTATTATTTGCTGCGCTTGTATTCAAATCATTTATTGCGCTACGATTATTTAATAGAGTATAGGCCACCAATGAAGCGCTGCGCATAGGTGGCGGTGATAGCGTTTGTGTTGACGAATATGATGTATAGATGAATATAGTTAAAACGACGATAGTTAAAACTATTAAAAATCTTAGTAAACGAGTATTATGCATACTGCTAGCCATGACTCTGGTCAATGTGTTTTGTTTGTATTAAGGTTGGTTTTAAACAAATGGTATTGGGAGTGTTGCTGGTGGTGATAAAAATATTGACGAGTCAGTTTTGTAGTTACAATATATCAATAACGATGTTTGATTAAATAATTATGGCTTAACACAGGTTTTGCTGTTTTCTGGTTTTTCTTTTTGTTTTGGGTTTTATTTTCTGGTATATATGAGCAAAAAGTAAATAATTATCTCTTCTCTTTTTTGGTTGTCTTCTTAATATTGCCTTTCAATGCTGGTCTAAATACATTGGTCTTTTATTTGGTTGGCATATTAAACATTTTTCTCTTTTTGATGTATTGCATGCAAAAAATCCAAATAATATTTTATTTATTTGTGTGTACATGTGTGTGAATATATAAAACTAAGCAAAACAAACAGGAATGATGTGATTAAAATGTAAATAAATGATGACTAGTTATAGTAAAGAAGTCGTCTTTTTGAATATCTTACTGGATTTTTGTAAATCTGTGGTGGTTTTTATTATTTTATTTTTATAAATATTATTATATCGTCGTATTCAAGTTTTTCGCTTTTGTAGTGATCGATCGTTTTTCTCTCTCTCTGTTTGAATATCATCAATTTAACTTAT
Organism: Wohlfahrtia magnifica; assembly: GCA_023159175.1. NCBI lineage: Eukaryota > Metazoa > Arthropoda > Insecta > Diptera > Sarcophagidae > Wohlfahrtia > Wohlfahrtia magnifica. Next base: position 884,342 of record JAKWBJ010000002.1, on the reverse strand, counting down.
ACAACTTCGTTATTGTGTATTTAATGAAATCTCAGGTAGATGCTTATTTGTCAAAGCTTGAGTATATGGTAATCATTCAAACAGTTCTCCTTTAATGCTTATTTGTTAAATAAGTAGCAAGCACAATGTAATAATGTTTTTTGCTTGTATAAGTATAATAATATAAGCTGCGCATGATCAGTTGAACACAAAAATGATCTATCATTTGCTTCGAAAGAATTTTACTATTTTTTATTTCTATTTTATTTATGCTTCCTCGATTTGAAAAATTCCCTGAAAAGACAAGAAATTAAACGAAGATAATGAACTAAATGTATTAAAAAGTAATTAAAGTTTAACATGAACATAAAATAACATTTCGTTTCATGATAAATTAATTAAAACATAAATTTATATTCAGCATGTCTTCCAGTAGAGACTTCCAAATTTTTATAGTCAATAGTGGTATATTGTTGAAGCTACATCTGTCGAATTAGTTCAGATTCTGCAAATCACCATGAAAGCAAATAACGTTCAAAAACACGAGCAAATACATAATAAAATTACTTTTTATCAAAAAAATAATCTTCAGTTATGAGGCTTATTTGTGGATAAATGGATATGATACCAATCTACATCCCGAAAAAGTCATTGTATATGATTACCAACTTCTTTTCGCCTGAATTGAATGAAATGGACGCCAACGTTATGTGGTTTGAACAGGATGTCGCTACGTGCCACACAGCTCATGCCACATTCTGCACATTCGTGTGAACTAACAATCGAATCAAGCAATTTGATCGTATACTTTTTCTTGTGGAGTTTTCTTAAGTTGAAGGTCTAGCCAGCGTAAGTCATGACGTCAAGAAGAAGTCATTCATAGCTTGCATCAGTTCCATGTTTAGGAGCAGGATCATTAGCTCGTCCTTCTATGGGGAGTAATAAACTGTGATAGCGTCAAACGGGTGCTCTCCATTGTTATGGATGGTTGTACTTGATGACTTTTTCATCATGTTGGCTCATAGAGGAAGGAGTCAGTGTAATTGGCTATGCTGATGTCCTCTAGGAAAGGTTTTGTGACTTTTTTTTGGTCCGTAGCCTTTCTGTGTGGCACCACTTAATACCATTCTCAATCTAATTAAGGATTGGGAAATTGTCAGATGCTTGGAACACTGGAATGCTCAAAGTGCTCTTCGCCCCTCTAGAGCGGTGCTCTGAGGTTCTTAAGTATAGCAGGACGAACTTGAAACTCCTAACGGATTTTTTTACGGGCATTTGAAAAGGATGGCGGTCACTGATTTTTGTAGACTGCGTTCGCAGGCATTAGAGACGACGAAACACATATTGTGTGAATGTGGAGTTCATGATAGCTTTAGATGGAGATATGTGGGGAAACATAGGGTATCACTGGATTCAGATCTGCTGGTGCTCAATAAAAATGCAGCATATCTGCCAGACAAACTGTAGACCGGAACGGGCACAATAGATCCTAAGGGTCGTAATGTCCTGCAAAAGAGCCTGGTCAGAATGATAATAATAATATGCGCCAGAATTACAGAAACTTTAATGTTTAAAAAGCGCCATTATACATATTAATAAAATACCCTTTAATATAGTCCGTATGCATGTAAGTAACGTTAGTTAGAAGTAGTAAATAATTTAATTTTAATTTTCTTTTGCTTAAATTCTAACTAAGATATTTATGATTTATTGGTATCTAGAAAAAAAAACTCATCTTAATAATTAATGCCTTTTTTTATGAATTTCTATATATATATATATATATATATATATATATATATATATATATATATATATATGTATGTATAATAGTTTCTCAGAGTGGTTATTTATTGATTTAAAGCCTCAATAAAAAACAACAACTTCTTGTTATGCATGAAAGATTCTACGCCCACTTATCCAACTCCGCCCACTTTTAAACTGATGATTCGTATTGACTGCCACGTCATTTAGACCAAATTCAGAAACTTCCTCTAAAGATATGGAAAAAACACAATATTTATTTGTATTGGAGGTGCGTACCATGTCAACTTATCCTATTATTATGCGCCTACTTATTGGCTGATGATTTGTATTAACTACGGAGTTATTTTTGCCAAATTCAGAAACTTCCAATTTACAGTTCTCAAGAAATACAAAAACCAACATTTATTTTGTATTAGTAGAACCATGCCCACTTATCCACTCCCGTTTATATTTGCTGCACAACTTAGAGCATGTGTACTGAATCGACGTGGCAATTCTTATTCAAATACCTTTGACGGCAATAGAGATAAAGGAATGACAATTACGGACAAAATCGCAGAAGGTAGTATTCAATTTGGTCCAGACGTTTTCAAGTTTTAAGTATCCGAAAAAACCACAATTCATTTTTACATATATAGATTCCAACCTTATTCAAGTTTGTTTATTTTTATAAAAACTTTATCCGTTGGAACTACATAGTTGATGGTTTACAATAATTTTATTTCCATATATTGGTTTACATTTGTTTTAATCTTATAATTCTTATAAGATGTCATTTAGTATGTTTTTTTTATCAAGTGATAAAATTAAAATATCACAGTTATATCACTCATTACACGATGTACCAAATGCGGTCATAGCAAATTATAATTTTCAAATCACTCGTAAAGAAAATGCACTCGTACATACATATATACGTATGTACATATGTATATACATATATGCACATCAGTCATTTCAAGCAAAGTAAATAATATTTACTTAATAATTTATTTAATTGTTTGCACCACAACTATAATAAACCGAGTTAAAGCGAACGACAAAAAGGATAGATAAATAAAACTAATAAAAAACAAATGACCATGAAGTATTTAAATTTTAATACAAACAAATGTAAATTGTGTTTTTTTTTATATTATTTAAAAGTATAATTGCTATTCCACAAGGTCAAGTGAAAAGACGTTAATAAAATTTGTGTTTCAATACATATAATTGGTTTGAAGATGATACAGACCTTTTTTCTTATTTACTATCTATTTGAAGTTAAGCGTTAAGATTTTTTCAATTTAAATTTACAAATTGAAATATCATGTGCTCTATAAGTGTTTCTATTTATATGCATACATTCGAATACAGAAAACATTTAAGAAACCAAAAATTACTAATATTTTTATAATTATTCAGAAAGTAAGATAGAATAGGAGTGAATTCTGCGTTTCGACTCGAATCAAAATTTTCAACGTTTGGCTACTTTGGTATTCCGCACTCCGTTTTACTTTAAATTCTATTCGTATTTGTTGTATGAATTCGAATCCTTTTAGCAAAATTGGGGTTTCTCGATTGATTGCTTCTCGAGTTATTAAATTGCGAACATAGGATATTAAAAAAATGATTTTGGACTTCATTATTGCACACATACGAACCTTGTGTATAAGTTTGGTTGAAATCGGTCGACGGGCTTGTGTGATGCAGAGACATACGTAAGCCTAAAATCGCATCCTTCTAAGTATGTATACTTTGTTTCTTTGTTACAGATATAAAGGTGAAGACTGTTTAATGTGTGGTTCTTTTATTATTCCCAAAACTAAAGTTATTTTTAAAATGACGAAAATTTACAAAAAGTAAACTCTAAAAAGAATAAAATCTATTGGGATCAGGGTTGGCATCACACTGGGTAGCCCAATTAACCCACCGGGTATTTATTGGGTATTATATTTAAAAAACCCCGGGTGGACTTTTTATTTACTGAATAATTCGGTTCGTTTTTCTAGCTCCAAAAAGATGAGTTAACAAATTTATAAAAATAAAAATTTAACAAACCACTGCTTACATATTTTGCCCACCTCTGAAACAATTTCTGAATACCGTCTCATCTTCTGAGGCGATCCAATTCTGAAGACGATTTTATATTTCTTTAAAATAAGTGAAGCTGTGACATGCTAAAAGATATTGTATCCGTCATAACAGCCAATAGTCAGAAGGAGCAATGTTCGGACATTACAGCGAATGCGACGAGATATTTAATTTGATCGTTTCTAACAATTGTTTGGCAACTCTTGCAACGAGAGGCCGGTTTTGTCCAGCAAAAGAATGATCTAATAAAGTCAGTCTTTATATTCCGGTTGTTTTTTTTTCGTAATGTACGGAAACGTACATTATAATAATAATGTACACAATGCCACCCTGATCCCACCACAACAGTGCAAAATTGCAATATAAATACTAAAACAACGTAATTGTGCTAACAAATAAAAAATATTGCCTAATTTAACGAAATTAGGAAGCAGTTAAAAAACCCAATTAAAGCCGGTGGGTCGGGTTTTTTAACCCAGGTTTTTGCCAATGCTGATTGGCACTTATTTTTTTATCTAAGGTGAACAAAATGTTGTTAAACCAACAAATTTTTAAGAAATTTTAAAAGTCTTAAGCTATGGTTACATTTGTCAAATATTTGACGTAGAAAACGTGACCACTATTTTATAGAAATATTTGTTATTTTATTATTTAATTTTTATAATAAATATTTTTTGGTACTATTATTGTTTTTATATAATTTTTTAAGAAAAGCTGACAAAAGGAAATGTTTACATAAAATAGTGGTTATTATTAATATGTTACATACCGTAAAATTAAGGAATTATTTTAATTTCAATTTTAATTGTCTGCAAACTTCGAATTTGTACTTAAAAAATACAATGTATAACACAATAGTTTATAATAAAAGTAGTGCAATTGCTTATAACTTTCTTAAAAAATTGTACACTTATAGAACAAAAATGAAACTTATAAGCATTCAAAAATTCAGTTTTCGTATTCAAATCTTTGATCCATTTAAATACAATAATTTTTGGTAAATTTATTTTATATAAATAACCCCTTATAATATTATAAAATTCATGTTGCTAGGTAAGTGATGTTTAAGATGATGATGGCGATTGTATACTTCATTTACACTTCAAATTCAACTATTACAAACAAAATACACATATGCGAAATCAACACTTATGTATATTAAAATAGGTCATTAAACTTATAGGCAAAGCCTAATGGATATTTTTTTTTCTTAACTTAAAATTTCTTATAAAAAAACTAGTTGGATTTTTAATACAACCAAAGTAATATTGTGCGCGAATAACTAAACTCAAACTTAACTAACAATGCCCCATTATATACCATGAAATAAATATATTTTTTTCAAACTATAATCAGCTAAATTAAAATTTCTAATATTCATTCAATTATTCAAATTAGGAAAAAATAATTCATATTTCTAAGTAACAATATATTTTAAACAAATATACGTTGTAGATATTTTGAACCAAATAGTGTCTTAATAGGTGGTAACAATTTTCTCGATAAACAAAAAATAAAAAATACAAATAAAACAATTAAGATAACAACAAAATATTCATTTCAGAAGCATTTATCGTTGCCTATCATTCATTGTTAGCAGACAGTTCGTTGGTACTATAATTGTACAGTTTTTATGTTACATTAACAGTTCCTTTTGGAGAAGTGGTAATATTTTTATTTGTCTTGAAATTTTTTGTTGGATTTGGTTGATCTTCGACATTTCTCATGAACGATATTACATCAACTGTAATCTATATATATATATATAATTCTCGTGCCACACTGTTTGTAATTTAACTCCCACGAAACGGTTTGACCAATTCCTATGAAATTTTGCGTGTATATTAGTATGTCTGAGAATAGGACGGAAACTATTTTTCATAAAAAACGGGCGGTGCCATGCCCATAAAAACATTTATTTTTCTATATATTTAGACGGTAACATTTAGTGTCTTAAATTAGGTCCAAAATGTGTAGTCAATACATGGTATCTCCCTTACAAAGTAAATATTAATTTTTATATATCTTGAAAAGAGTTTAAAACGAAAGTTTCTGAATTTGGTCTATATGACTTGGTAGTTAATGCAAATCATCAGTAAAAAATTGGCGGAATTGGACAAGTGGGCATGATACCTCCTAAAGTAAATATTGATTTTTGTATATCTTGAGAACGGTTATAATGAAACTCATCATTAGTTAAAAAATGAGCGGAGTCGGACAATATTGGGAACTATTAAAAATACAGTCCTCTATTATCGCATTAAATTTATCTAAGAGTGGGCGTGGTAGCTACCATAAAAAATATTTTTTTTTATCGTACATCTCAATAACAATATCAGCGGGAGACTTCAATGGCCGTCTTAGCATTTTCTTTATAAAGACAAATAAGTGGTATAAAACGGATAGAATTTGGAAAAAAGGAAATTTATATCCGACTTATAATAAACATGTGTATAGATTCCCGAACAAGGCCAGATGGGTTAAGCTAGTGAATTCTATAAAAATCTTTTAAAGTACCGTTTTACGACATTTTCTTGATATAGAGAAGCAATAGTATCAAAAAATATTTCTAAAAATGTAAGATACCGACATTTTGTTTTGTAATTTCAACGTACAGTAAATATATATAATTTTAACGTACAAAAGTGAGCACTTGTTTAAAAGTTAAACTGAAAAGTTCCTATAAAAAAAGAAATGCGCAATCAAATAAAATAAAGGTAGAATTAGCCAAACGTAAACGTACAACCCGTAAATGTAGTCGTGTCAGCTGATCGCTTTTATTATATAAAAAGCTATGAAAGTGCTTACTTGACCATAATGAAACGCAACTGTAACGTCCCAATCTGTTGATAATAGAATTTGACGGCAACGTTTAGTGACATTTGTCAAGCAGTGATGGCTGTTTGTATGTGGAATGTTATAAGGGTATTTTACTTTTTTTTTGGTACTTAAATTTTTTTTTTAGTAAATACATAAAATATGTTTATTGTTTCAAATTAGATTTTTTTTTTTTTTGTAAAATCTAATAAGAGCATTTGTCAATCGTATGTGTTTCGTTGTAGCAAAAGTTATAGGTTAGTATGAATTATATATTATGCATGCATATAGTATGTTTATGCTAAGGATTGCGAGATAATTGTACGTACAAGCGTAGATAATATAAGTAACAATACACATAATAAATAATATAAATAACGATAAGAATAAATAATATAAAGGTTTTTATAAATATAATACATTGTATATATCCACTAATGTATGCATGTATGTGGAAAACCAGAATTATAATCTAATTACATATAAAAGTTCTTCTATTATTCTGGTTTTTTGACCTATATTAATCAAATATTAATAACTATTCAAGCCTAAGATATTTTTAAGTAAAAATTTCTTTACTTTTTTATCGATATTTCGCTACTTCTTTGTGTAACTTCGGCAGAAAATATGTAATTAATTCTATTTATTTGTAATAAATTACATATAGATGTATATATTTATTGATATAAAATTAAATAATTTTTATTTAAAAAACCTTAAGCTTCAGCAATTATTGAAATTTAAATATGAAAGTTTAAAGTAATGTCTTGGCACCATTTAAATAATTTCCGTACTTTTTTCACATAACTTCAAATAATGTGCACATATTTAAGTGCCATCAATGTTTTGCACAGCGGTTATTATTTTTTTAATATACACGTGTTTGTGTTTGATGTATATATGTATACCTAAATATTTTTTTCTTATTTATGTCAAAAACACATGACACGTTTTTAAGTGTTCAATAAGTGGCAAAACGTTTACATTTACGTTAAATTTATGATACATTTACGATTTTTACGTTCGGCTAATGAGGCCTTAAGTGGCACAACGTTTACATTTACGTTACATTTACATTTACGATACATTTACGATTTTTACGTTCGGCTAATGAGGCCTTAAGGCTTTTCATATTTATCGTTGTTAAGTTGTTAAAAAAGTATAAAATTAAAATACTCGTACGGATGTTAACTCATTAATGAAAGATAATAGCGACCGTCAAATGGACGAAGCGCTATTAACGTTGCCTGTACATGACACCTATTCTATCATTTACAGATATTTTAAACACTATATTCATCATTGGTAACTTTTACAGACTGTTGAACACGAGAATTTTTTATTATTTTAAAAATTTGAAAATTTATTGTTAGTTTATTTACTTAAATTAAAATTCTATAAATAAATAATCGTAAGTTATCATATTGCACTAATATATTATTACTACATGCCATAGAAATATTACTAACTATGCGAAAAAATCAAATAATTACAAATAATCACATTACCCCTTAAGGCTTAGTTAAACCCAAAATGTATCTGCTCATACTGAATAATTGAATGAGTCAATGTTAGGAAAAAAAGGTTCATTGACATTAAAAATTTAAAAATACACAAAAATTTATATTCACATGTTGACCTTAACCATATCCATACGTATTTCGAAGAACCTTTTTTTAACAGACTGTTAGACATTAAAATGGTGAAGTGATAGTAAAGTAGACACATTTAGTTGATTGATGTAGTAGTTTAACGATAATTATCGTTATATGTATATGTACGTAAAGGTATTTTATTTTGATCTTGAATTTCTCAGTAACTTTTTACTTTTAAAAAAAAAAAAAAATGGTACTATAGAAGAGCTCACAAATCGTGTCACAAATCGATGAAAACGATGAGAAAATTGAACGAATTTGGCTTCGAATTTCTAACCTACCCACCATATTCTCCAAATTTAGCCCTCACCGACTTTTTGCTGTTTTAAGATCTCAAGAAAATGTTTTCTGAAAAGAAATTTAAGTCCAATGATGAAGTAATTGCTGAAACTGAAGCCTATTTTAACGAGAAAGAGAAATCGTGCTTTAAAAGTGGTATAAAAGTGCTATAAAAATGGTATTGAAAAGTTTGAAAATCACTACACTCGTTGTATCGCCCTAGAAGGCAACTACGTTGAATAATAAAATCGGGGATTATTGAGTAACCTACTATATACAGATCAGAAAATGATTTTCTGTTGGCCCTTAAGACTCTCGCTATTTTCCAAAACTTTTTCAAGGCCGCAATCAAATTTTGATAAAACTTTGATCAACAATTATTCTGGTCCCCACAAAATATTCTCGATTTGGATTATATCGGGCGGGCCATTTATCGGTTTAAATTTGAACCAGCGATTATTTGGAATCTCACAATACTTATGTCATTCTATTCTGTCACAAAATGCAGTATATTATCTCCACTGAACGAAATTAATCGATTTACGCTTGAGCAACGTTGGGATTTATCGGAAATTTATTTCCAAAACATAGGCAATTGGTCGGAAATTGCAGGAAAATGACAAAAAAAATCATCTTTTCGATTGAAACTCATTTTCATCTTGGTGGGTACGTTAATAAGCAAAATTTCCGTATTTGGGGCTCAGAAAACCCAAACGTGGTCTTACAGAAGCCAATGCACCCATTACGAGTGACTGCTTGGTGCGGCTTCTAGAACTGAGGCATCATTAGCCCATATTTCTTTGAATGAGGGCGTAGCCATTGAGGTCAATTGAGACACCTATTGCATCTCGATAACCGATTTTTTGTGCCCGCTCTCCATGATATTGATATGAACTATGTTTGGTTTCCCATACATCTCATGCCACAATCGATTTATTGTGTCAAACATTTGATGGACGTTTAATTAGCAGAAATGGTAATGTCTGTTGGCCGCCAAAAAGCTGCGATTTCACACAGTTGGACAAATTGGCCGACAAACCAGAGACAATTGAGCATTTGAAGGCCAACATTCGTGATGCCATTGCCGAGATACGACCCTATACACTCGAAAAAGTTCTCGAAAATTGGTCCGATCGAATGAGGTACTGTGAGGCAGACGCTGCAGCCATAAGAATGAAATAATATTTCATTTCTAACCGGAACAATTGTACTTCACAACAAAAAAAATAAATTTGGCAAAATTCTAAGTTTTTTTTATTGCATTGTTAAATTGAAACTTTTAAATGGCCAACCGATAGTATTAGTATCCTACTATTCTGATATTTCCGCTTGTACTTATTCTATTGGTCTATTCACAACATTAAGATTTTCTTATGTCACGAATTCTTATACCAAATATGTTCTTCCTTGAAAGCTTCTTGAACTATAAAAATTAACTTGCGAAAATAAAAATCAAGGTTACCAAATATAAAAAAAAATAATCACCCTTTTAAGAATTTCCAACTTATTCATCTAACTATCTCTAAGAAGTAATTAAGCGTAATCGTAAGTAATCTCGCGTAATTATCCAAAAATTTTGGAATTTTTGTCAAGGTAATCGTTCCGAGAATTGTCACAAAATTGTTAAGACTTCATTTTTGTAAAAAGTAGATATTTTGCGTCAACAATCAGTTTGACTTTTCCTTCGTCAGTGAACAGTGTAAAAACCGAATTTGGTAATTATAATGTAAAAATAAATAAGAAGATAAAAAATTATAATAAATTTTATAAAAATAAATTTAATTTTTTGTTTACTTTTTGTAGCCACTAAACATGTTTCGTTAAACACGTGCTCAAGGAGATGATGGAGGATGAATATGACTAAAGAGCAACAGCGGATCGTCAGAGTCGTCTGCAGTCGAAGCAATAACTTACATGAGGTGGAGACCGTCAATAGAGATGATGAAAACTTTCTTGGTAAATGTACATTCTCATTCTTGACTTTTTTTTCATTCTAATAATTTCATGGGTTCTCTTGCAGTCTCTATGCCCGTAAAATTTCGGAAAAATGTTTGGGTCAAGCGTGGCGATTACATTTTAGTGGATCCCATCGAAGAGGGTGCTAAAGTTAAAGCTTACACCCGAACACCTTAAGGAATACACTATAGCTGATATTTGGCCAGAACGCTTTATTAAAAAAAATAATCAAAATTATGATAATGATGTCATTCATAATAAATACGTTGATAGTGATAGTGAAGCGGATGATTTAGAACCAAATATGAATAGGCCGATGCCAAATAGGAATGTCGAAGAAGACAGTGAAGAGGATGATGACGGAGAGTACACCAGTTTGGACGAAGATTACTCAATATATTGTTTTTATTTTGAAATGTTAAAAATACAAAACGGAATATATTTGTTTGAATATTATTTAAAAATTAAAACATTTACTAGTGTGCTCAGCGGCAGATACAATCAGCTGCATTCCAGCATACTAAATATGTACATATATAAATTAGTATTTATTTAATTCTTCCAAAAAAACTCCTTTGTAAAAAAAAATAAAAAACTGATTTTAATATGGCAAATAAAACAAACATATACATACATACATACGCAGATGAATGTACCAATATTCGGCAATTTAAGACTTTTGTTTATTACAAGCTACAGCCCTTACGCATGTGAATGTGGTATGGAATTGATGACTAGTAATTACAATTCATTAGTTTGCTTTGTTTCAGATTATTAAGTTAATAATTAAATAATTAAATTTCTCAATTTCAATAAAAAAATATATATATATAAATATATATATATATATATATATATATATATATATATATATATATATATATATATATATTTTTTTTTATTGAAATTGAGAAATTTACTGTTTTTGTGCAAAAACACCAAATTTGCCAGTAGTCGGCATTAATTTTCCAGTTTTCGACATATCATATTTTAGTACAGAAAATAAAAATCGAGATCGATTTCAAACTGTTACTTGTTTAAAACAAATGTTTTCCACATTCTATATGTTCAATAAGATCACGAAAGATAAATTCAAATCAGAAAATCCCGAATATTATATGTATATAATTCAGATTTTGTAAAAACGAAAAAATAAATAAATCACAAAGGAATATATTATATGGAACTGTATTATATGGCTTCTGAAAGCTAACCTCTAAAGCATAAGTCTATAACTGGTATTTCAAAATGTGTTAGCTTTTACCATAGACCGGTCACATAATGAGCATCCTCTCAAGCCGCTCAGTTACAGTTCGAAAATAGCATGTCATTAAAGCTTTCAAATCAAGAATTCTGCGATATCCTCTTCGGAAACAGAAAGTCATAACACGTAAAATTAATATCACGTAAAAGTTCATGAATCGAATCATTGAAATAGACTTAAATTTGGGGCCTTAAAACGTAATACCGGACACTTGTAGAAAAATCTAAACGCTTTTTGGAGAAGTACGATGATAATTTGGTCAAAAAAACTTTGTTTTCGGATGAAAAATGTTGACCGAACCAAAGAAGTATAATAAACGAAATGACAGGATTTAAGCACGGTAGTCTAGAAAGTAGCTGAGCTCACCTCAAGCGTAGAAAAGGTAGTCCAGTTTACTATGAGTTCGCCGACTTGCATTTCTGTGTACAAGGGATCAAAACATTAGCTAAAGTTTACCAGAAATCCGTTTTGAAAGCGGTTATGAAGCCACATAATCATTCCCTTTTCCAAAACCAACTGTAGATTTTACAATAGGATTTGAGACTGCCCATAAGGCTAAAATGACGCAAACGCGGCTCCCAAAAATTTGCCAACTGTGGTAGTCCCGATCTGGATCCTCTGTATTACAAATTGATCCTTTCAGTGGTCATGTTTTGCTACTACTGAAACATTTACAAATGTTTCGTTCCTATTGCCGGCATCGCTTAAAATTAGAGAATAATAATTTTTATTTCACCTCTTTCACTTTTATAGCCATATTTCAACAGCTTTCTACCTTTAGAAAACATTTCCGATTGAAAATTGATTATTAATTCGACATTCCCACTAATTTTTTTGTTAAGAAATCAAGCATTTTCGTAAAAACCGAAAGATAGTCACTTATTAGAGGAAACTACTGTCATAAATACTTGTCTAAGCTCAACTTGTTTTTAACATATAGAGAGCTGAGAACATTTATAAATTTTATATAGCTTTACTACATAATTACTTTTATTCTTAGCTATTTAAGTATTTATAAATACAAAAATTGCCGACTACTTGTACATACCGACCTTAGGTGCACTCACCCTATGTATTTTATTTTATATTTGTTTAGTAATAATTTGATAGTCATATTACTCATGAAGTACTGAAACGATTTAAATAGATAGAAAAAGCTTTAAGCCCTTATCCATCTTTCCAAAATCGGTGCTGTAGAACGAGCATAAAATGGATATAAAAATATGTGTTTGCCTATTAATTATACATGTATATATGTATATAAAAGATAAACTATATATACCATATATTCTAATAAATTGCAGTGTACACAAATAGAATACTAATTACTTAAAAATTAAATACAAAAATATTATACATATGTTACATATTGTATACATAACATTAATATGAAGCAATAGTATTAAGAACGTTTTAATTTATGAAAATTAATATTTAAACAGAACAAAAAAATATTAAACTCAGCCTTCAAAAATATCATATTACATGGTCAGAAAATTGCAAATATGTATTTAAGTATGCATATGTAAAAAAAATAAACAAATTTAGAATAAATAATAATTTTTATGTCGAAAGGGAATCCCCCGAGAAAGTGATTTTACTTCCGCAATATGAGCATAATAGTTAGAAATGCAAGCCACATGCCACACATATACATTTACTACTACATACCTATACTATATTTGAGTTTAATAAATTCTACAACGAATTACTTCATTGTTGTCATTTTATTTTATTTTTTTTTTAAGAACACATTAGATTTTTATATTTCTAAGATAAACGTGTTTACTTTTTTTAATAAATTTAAAACAACGATATAAATCTGCTGGCTTCTTTGAAGCAAAAGAAGCCATAATTAACAAAAATAAATATTTTCGAATAATATATTCGGCAGATTTAGCATTGCAAATAATATACAGTGATGTACATTGGGTTAGCACATTACCTATGTGTATGTTATTCTTTGGAATCAAAATTTTTTTACGTGTTTATTTTAATCATTTCTATGTTCTAATGTATCACTCGTGGCCCAAGGAATACGTAGCATTAGTTTACTTTAGTTTCGTTCGATTCAATTCGTATACGGGAGCAAATTAACCATATCATAATAAATAAGATTTTTGTTGGATGTCTGTTGTGAAATCCAACTATTAGTCGGAGACTTCACGTCACGCCCAACAACTCATGTTAAAAGTAGCCCAAAACGAAAAAAATACAACCTATCTAGATTATCTGACCCACGTATCCATTCCCCCTAGGTATTAGAGGAACGCCTATATATGAACACGGAGTACCAGTAGCAGAATATAGCCAGTACAGCGCAAACTTCATTCTGAGTCCTCTAAGACGATATTATAAGCCATGGCAGAGTGTACAAACATGGGAACAGATAAGGGTTCATAGACGAATTAAACAAAAGTCTCATCGCTCCAAATCATGGGAAGAAAGGCAAGAGCAGATTGCAGATCGCTAGGTCAAATATATGGTAAGGCTAGGTTACGAAATATACTACGAGAATATCGTTAAGAATATTATTACTATAAAGGACCTTAGTGGAAGGCAATCCAGATTAACTGCTACAGTAAAAGATGAAATTGGTATGGATTTTGTCACCATTGAACGGCAACTTGAAAGATGATAATTCGAGAAACGTAGAACGCCAACACTATATACCCAAGTCGTGGAAAGAGGGAGTTGTTGAAACAGTGCCAAAAAAGTGAACTATCTAAATGTATGAGCTGCAGCGGATTAACACTATTAAAGGTTATGTCGTTTTTAATACTTGAAAGGATCAGCTTAGTTCTTGGACCAATTACGCAAATTGCCGATTTCAGACCGAACCGTTCATGTGCAGGTCACATTAACACACGGCGCATAATTGGGTAATCCACTGAAAACAACCTGTAGCTATATCTTCACTTTGTGGATTTCGATCGTGCTTTCAACACAGTTTCTCATTGCACTATTTGTTATGCGCTCGCTACAAAGGCAATATCGGAGAAGGTAATAAGCCTTATCAGGATGCAATATATAGATTCTGAGTGAAGTCTTTGTTCTGTCACGTAACCTACCAAAATAGTGAGTATAGGATTAACGATCACTCCCCCCTTATGCTAGATAAGGTAATTGAACACGTTAGATCCTTTAGCTGCCACGGGAGTATTCTGGCCAAAGTTGGGAGTTCTGAAGACAATATAAACAACAGAATAAATAAGGCGACAGTGGCATTCAACGGTTTGTACAAGGTATGACGTTTTAGCCATATTTCACGGAAGATGAAAATACCTATATTAAACTGCAGTGTCATGTCAATATTGCTATACGGTTGTATTACCTAGGGTACAACACAACATCAGAATACAAACATTCATCGATCGATATCTCCGACAAATAAACAGAATATTCTGTCTCAATTGAGTGACAAATGACAAGTTACTGGTGAAGTCGAACATGTCCCCGGCCATGTCCACATAACACTTGGCAACGGCCGATCGTGTAACTTACGAGGATTTGTTGGTGACCTATGTTACACTACGTGGACTTTCTAATAATTATCTTATAAATTTTTTTTAATAATTATCAAGAATAAAGGAAACATAATAAAAACTTGAGAGTACTTTTTATTTCAGCTTCACCAACAGAATATATTAAAGGAACAGACTTCGACGACACCCGTTAGCGCATTTCTTAAGCTATAAATTTGTAATAATTTGTGCAGACGTTTTCTTTTTACTTGCAGACGTTTAACACGCTTTTTGAAAAAGGCCATGTTAAGTAAAGCTCGGGTCTAGTAATTTACTTCACGTCCTAATCAATTAAAGATTAATGATTTTTTAAGAGCTTTCGGATTTGATTTAAAAAGAAAACACATACAATTTAGAGAAATGTATAAAATCATTATTTGAGTTGATAGAACGAACATGTAGATATTGACCGCGACTACCCCTCAAATGGTTCATACGCTGGGTTTAATTTTTGCATACTCTCTCCAACATTTCTGCCGGTATCTCGCGAATAAATTCTACAATATTGGCTTCTAGTGCGTCAACCGTTGCGGGCTTCTCCCTATAGACATGAGCCTTAACATAGCCCCACCAAAAATAGTCGTAAAATCGCACGATCTAGCCGTTAAATCGCACGATCTAGGCGGCCAATTGACCGGCCCCAAACGTGAAGTAAACTGTTCACCAAACTCAATTCTCAATTGGGCCATTGTTTAGCGTGCTGTGTGACATGTGGCACCGTCTTGTTGAGACCACATGTCAGCCGAGTCCAGCTTTACCATTTTGGACAAAAACCAATTTGTAATCATCTCACGATAGCTCTCGCCATTCACAGTGACGTTCTCGCCTTCGTCGTCTTTGGAAAAGTACGGTCGAATGGTGCCACCAAACAGTGCATTTTTCGGGATATATTGGCAGTTCTTATAATGCTACTGGCTGCTCTTCACCCCAAATACGATAATTTTGCTTGTTCAAGTACCATTCTACCAGAAATGAGCTGACCAAAAAATGTAAAAAGTGCACGATGCACTTTCTTAACCGAGCATGGATTTTGATAATAAAATTCAATAATCTGCAAGCGTTGTTCGTTTGTAAGTCGATTCATGGTTAAATTATAGATCAAACTGAACATGTTTACAGTAAAATGTTACGCGAAAAAAGCTGACACTGCCTAATTACTTTGAATACCGTAAACATACATACCTTCGAAAGTTACAGACGCTACCTGACTATTGTTTATTTTATTTGGTTTATTGATAACAATTCCTTCCAGACTAAAGTGGTAAATACAAGTACATATTAAAAATTTACAATTATTGATTTAATTATAATATAATTTTGATTTTAAAGCAAACATTATTATCCACAGAAATCAATTAAATGATAAAAACCACTAAAAATTCCTTATTAACTTATTGCGAACAAGTTAATTCCGTTATAACCTTGCACTTAATTTTTAATTGTGTTGTAAATCGTTCACCAAATAATAAATAAACATTCCCTGAAAAAAGTCTTTAAAACTATAAAAAAACAAGTTATTTTTTGTACTTCCGTTGATAAAGGCTTTCATAAATTATATATTTATAGATTTTAACTCAATTATCAAAGCGTTGTCTAATAAAAATATAATAAAAATAAATGTTGTATACAGATAACTATCAAGGAAAAATGTAACTATTTTCAAGGAGATTCAAGAACAATGGCGTTTCCAAAAAATTGTATGAAATTAACACAAAAAAAAAAAAAAAAAAAAAAAAACATTTAAGGCACAATTTTCAATTTATTAAATCAAATTTTTAAATTATGTTCGATTAAAATGCTATAAATCATTTTTGAAAGACATTGTTTTTGGCACATAGGTGATTTCTGAATTTCTGTTTAAATTAAACACGATTAAAAATGTACAGACATTATTCGATAAAGTTATATTCTTTTTATTTCATTACACGCTGAAACCCGGCATGTTTCGCCGCCCATATATTATTATTATTTTAATTACTATCTTATGGCGTTATTCTTATGCCCTTACTTTTTTATGAACCTTTTCCAAAAAATTTAAGACAAGAAAAGGGTGCTGTGTTTATCTCTAACTATGTTTTTTTTGTCAAAAAAGAAAATGCCATTAGTTATCATTTTTTAGTCCTTTTCCTCATTTTACAGTTCCTTAAGTTATACAAAAATTTATATTTAGTTTGTATGAGAGGTACCATACCTACTTATCCTACTTAATTTCGCCCATTCAGACCAAATTCAGGAACTTTAGCTTTAACTGTTCTCAAGATTTACTAATATCAATATTTATTTTGAATAAGAGTACCATGTCCACATGTCCGATTCCACGCACTTTTTGACTAATGATTTGTATTGACTAAGAAGCTATTATATATTTAGATAATTAACATAGCACCGACCAGTTAAAATTTTCAAAAAATATATAGCATACTAGCTAAAACCCGATATGCTTCGCTACCCAAATCTTAATTATTACCTTAGTTACATTTTTTTTTTTACCTTTTTCCCCATTTTTATATGTTCCTTCCAGTAAAATACTGTAGGTTCAGCCTTTTAGTTGTACACAGTCTTGAAACATTCATTTTTATATGGTAACTTATACAGATAGCTTTATCCAATATGATTTCTGCAATTTCCGCTTTTTGGCTGATGTCGATAGTTTTCGTTCTCCACATATGCAAAATTCACTATTTAGTATGAATGGCAAGTGCCACGGCCACTTATCCAATCTCGCCCAGGTATTGACTAATGATGTGTATTGTTCACGACGTTGTTTGAATCTAATTTAGAAACTTTTTCTCAAGATGTACAAAAATTAATATTCACTTTTTATGAAAGGTACCACGCTCACTTGTCCAATTCCGCCCATTTTTTGTCTGATGATTTGTTTTGACTATGAAGTTAATCAGACCAAATTCAGAAGCTTTTGCTTTAACCGTTCTCACGATATACATAAATCAACAGTTGTATGGGAGGTACCACGCCCACTTGTGCAATTCTGCCCATTTCCTGACTAATGAATTGCAGTGACTATAATAATGTAATCAATACTTAGTTTGTATGGAAGGTACTACGCCCACTTGTCCAATTTCGCTTACTTTTTTCCTGATGATTTGAATTGAGTACGAAGTCATTCAGACCAAATACTGAAAATTTAGTTTTAATCAAAATATAATGAAATCAATATTTAATTTGTATGGGAGTTACCACTCCCACATGTTTTTATTTTTCAATTTTAGATCGTTACCGAAATTTATTAGAAATGCAAAATAGGGATGTTGAAACTCATGCGCACTTCAATCAATAATTTCCGTTTAATGAGAGTTTCGGCGCACTTCAGGAGACGCGACTCCCAGCCAATGGACAGTAATGAGGTTTCATAACTCTATATGGGCTCTCTACAGGACGCTTTTGACCAGAATATGTATATAGTGGTATATGTGTACACTTCCATATTTTAGAGAAATGCCCACTCATCCTCCCAAGAATTTTCACATTTTTCAAAAAAGGCGATTTTTTAAAATTCCGTTTTCTCAAATCCAGTGATTTTTCCAGACATACCACTATTTGGACTCTCTTGTAGGCCCCTTGGACAACCATATGTATATAGTGGTATATGGGAGAAGCTTCTTATCTTCCCGAAATGCCCACTTATCCAATGGAGGTATTTTATATTTTGTATGTAGTCACTGTTAATCTCTTAATAGTACTCTGTTAACGCACAATTTGGGCATGTTAAAAAACTATGGTTGATGTCTTCGCTTTTCAAATTCGAATTTATCTTCATACATATCATCAATCTTGGCTCTAATCCACAAATTCTTCAAAGGAGAAAATTGCACCTAGCTCGACTCACAGTGTGGTGTCCAGTTTCATCAAGCTGTGTTGTCGGGATATACTTTTTTGAAGAAGACGATCGCACTGTAACTGTAACTGCAGCTACAAATGTTACAGCAATTTTTCTTTCTCGAACTTCTCGGAAAGATATTTCTTTCAGTTTTGTGTAGTTTAAACTAGATAGGGCAAGTTTTCACATTGTTTAAAAAAACTCAACAATTAGGTGGCTTTCTTTGATTCCGCATCTGCAGAAATGCAGCAGAAATGTTCTTGTGTAGTTACTATCAAGAGAAAGTGTATTAATTGGCACCCTCAAATTAAATTTATTAAAACAGTTTATTATATCGATAACTGAAGCGATTTCGACATCAAATCTGCAGGCAGCTTTTTGTTTAGATACCACACACGCGTCTCTCAGCGTGGATCCTATTTAAAATCAGTAATTTTCAAGAACCATTAAAAATATTTTATATTTAATAAAATGACTCTATATGAAATAATAATCAATTTATTAATCACAAAAAAAGTTATTCGAGTTTCTTAATATAGCAAAATTCATCAGCCACCCTGTATATAAGATTAATCATGGATAGCATACATGCAAAAATCTAATTTAATTATATCAAAAAAGTTGTCCTCACTAGGAACTTAATGTTATCAGAAGTTTCATTGAAATCAAAATTTATTGGCATTATAATATGAATTGTATAGTATAATTTTATTGTCATATTAATATCAGAATGAATTTGTTATCGATTATATGAATAATAAAATACCTTGTTTATGCCTTGTTTGTTTGACAAATTTTAAATAACTTTTGGAATTGATTACCCATGTAAACATTGTATTAGAATAGAAGATCAATATGTTAAAGAACACATTTGGTTTTATGATTTTAGGCAAGGGATTTTCGACTGTGCTCAAATACTACACAAATAAGTCTATATTGCTGTTGTAACTTGGACCAATAGTTGACTTTACCTCTAACGTTTTAAGGTAATTTTTGTGATCGAATTTTGCCCAGTTTTTATTCTTTTGCAACTAAGTTTTGAAGTAGGTTTAATTTAGACCGTTCTATACTAGCAACCTAACAATATAGCAACCTCATTAGACATTGGTAAAAGTTTTGTAAAAATTTTAGATCAACGAAACAGGTGAATAGCTGGATCTTATTAAAACTACTGGTAAAAATTAAAAACATCTCACTTGAATGCTAATGATGAGTGGAAATTTGTTTCAACCAGAATGCAATGCGATGTAAATAAGCCTATACACTTTATTTTATTATATGGTAAGTTGGGCTAAGACGAAAGACCTAGTTAGTAAAATTGTATAAAGAGAAGGAGGGTGATCTAATCCCCGCTGCCGAATTAGTTAAATTATCGAATTATAAATAACAACGTATAGTGTGCATTGTTCGATAAATAATGTCATTTCCCAAACTAAAAAACTCGAACAAATCAACTCGTCATTGAAAGCTACGATTAGACCTAAAATTTTTCGAAAGTGTTTTACAAATTTTTATCCTGATACTAGCTAAAACACATCGTGCTTCGCTATCCCTATCTTAATTATTACCTTAGTTATCATTTTTTACCCCTTTTCCCCTTTTCACCATCCGATACAAATGCAAACATTTGAGATAACCGATTTCGTCCACTTTTTGACTCATAATTTTTATTGACTATAAACCATTTTTACAAAATTTAAACACTCTTACTGTTACCATTTTGAAGATATAGGCAAATAAATATATACCTTGTATGGGCGTGGCAGCGCCCGGTTGGAATTTTTTAAGTTTATGTAGCCTATAATTCCTTCCAGGCATAGAGAGGAACTATAGGCTATTTTAAATGTTTGGATTTAGACTGGATAAGGTAAAAAATGATAACTAATTCCGTTTTCTTTTCTGAAAAAAATGTTGCATTTCTTTTGTTCTTTGCTATAAAATTAGGAAATATCAAAGCACTCTTTCTTTGTATTAAATTTTTGAAAAAAGGAACACACAAAAAGACAGGGTAACAAAGTGCAACATTTTTTTCCAGAAAAGGAAACGCCATAAGTTAATAGTTAAAATAATAATTAAGATAACGGTGGTTTTAGCTAATTAATATATAAAACCTTAATAATTAATATAGAAGAGAATAAAAATTTTGTTTTTGAATTATTAAAAGTAAATATTACATTTTATGAAATATACAAGTTATAATTATATTATAACTCTATAACATTTTTCAATCAGTTTTATTTAACCATAGGTACTATCACTTTAACGCAACCTGCTTATTACGTTATCACTTAAAAAAAAAACTATTGCGTCAATAAAAAACTCAATTTTAATTAGATAAGGATTTTTTTAAATTAATTTTTTAATATTACCGTATTTGAATGTGAACCGTATTTGTATGTATGTATGTGTATGAATTGATTAAAATTTAATTATTATTTGTATTTTTATTAATTTATATGCTAATTAATAATTAATAAACACTGCATGATGGGTCGTAACAGTCTAGTGTGATAATGGGACACTTGTCATTGCAGATACCAAACTAATATTTGTTTGTTTCATTTCTTTTTTTTTATTTATTATAAAAAACTCAAAAACTAATCTAGTACTATCTGCATATTTAAAATAGTTTGTATTTACAATATGTTTATAAATCAAATTTTGTACTGAAATCGATAGTTTCGATTTATTTATTACATTTTATTGATTTAAAAAAGCTACACATAACTTTCTTACTTATTATTCGGCCCTATTCCCGTTGTCGTTCTTGTTTTAAAACGAAATAAAAGCCACAATATGGCATCACCGTTGTTGTAGTATACATTTGGCGACGATATGTTGGTATTCTCTACTTTGAAACGAAGATAGAAACGATAAAGAAACATTCGTGTTCTGTCATTGTTATTTTTAGTAACGAAATTAAAGCAAGGTAGAGTGATAAAAGTAAAAAATGAAAATTACAACATTGCGGCAGTTTAATTCTTTGGTTTCAGAAATGGAGCTAAATCCAGAATAGGCCAAGGGTTTTCGCAAAGGCGAAAAACCTGCAAATTAAACTGGGTTTTGGACGGAGACGTTTGGCACAAAGTAAGTAAAACGAAATTAGCTAAAAATATAAGTTAACATTTTACTAGTAAATGTGTATGTATGTATATACTTATATATAATTAAAATTGAAGATGTGGAAGGATTTTGGTCTTACAAAATCCAATAAAAATCTTAAGGTTTTCGTCTAACTGTCAAAATAATGAAATGAAACATTTGCTCATTACATTTTACTTTAATTATTATTATTATTTTATACTATTACGAAAAAAAAGCGAAAAAGAAAAAAATTTTGTTTTAAATTCAACCCAACAAAAAGCCACTTTCATATGTGCCATATTTATTTTCTTTTGATGGCAGCAAATAATTCAACAGCAGGGATGGAAAAGTTGATACGATCGTCCTTTTGTTTTATAAATTTTTCATACTGTGCACCATTTTAATAAATGTTTACAACAAATACGTGTAATTTATTTATAATTAAAAATAAATACTTGAAATTATATGTCAAAAGAAAACTAATAGATTAGATTTGAAATCTTACTCAAAATGCAGAGCGTTTACACCACATTCTTTTGACGTTTAACAAAATTTCAGTAAGATATGGTAGAAATAAGAAATAGTGCTTATGAATTATTTTTAATACCAAGTTTCAATAATAATTATGAAATAAAGTACGAGGGGCACTATTTATATTTCCGGAATAGCGAATAATAACAAATATTTTTGAATGAAAATGGCTTTATTTTCAACTGCTTCTTCGGCGTTCGCAAATCGTTAACCACGCTGTTTACCTTTGATATTCGGGAACAAGAAAAATTCATTGGGTACCAACTCAGGACTATACGGAGGATGACACATCAATTCGATGTTTTAACTGCCCAATAATTGATTGGATTGTCATGATGGAAAAAGGATTTGCCTTCGGCGGTTGGTTTTCCGAACTTCTCCGAAGAATTCCAGCAAACAAATGGTCGCGTAGCACTCAGAATTGACCGTCTTACGTTGCTAAATTATCGGGTATCAAACGAGAAAAAAATTTGCTTACAACTACGTGTTCATGCAAAATCGTACGTACTGACGTGCAACTAACGTGCAATGATGTCTCTGTCTCACAGTACGTCACATGACGATCTTGTATTATCAGTTCAAGCACTGCATCGACGTTTTGTTGCACAGAAACCGATTTTGGACGACCTACACGGAATTCGTCTGTGACCAAACTACAGCCACGGTTGAATTCAATATACCAGCGATATACTGTGGCTTTTGATGGTGCTTTATCGCTATACAAAGAATTGAGTTGAGATAATCCACGTCGAAAGCTGTGAAAAATAATCCAACGAAAACCTTCTCCTGAAATTTCAATTTTTTTGGTCAAATTCATTTTCTTAACTCACTGTAAACACAACGAATAGCACTTGTACTTCAAAACGTTGTGAGTCTGTACGTTCATGCTAAAAAATGTCAACCTTTATTATGATGTTGCCAGTTCCGGAAATATAAATAGTACCCCTCGTACTTTTACCAAATCTGTAATATATTTTTTTCACAAAATTGTGTATTTTTTATTAATTAAATTTTGTGTTTATTTTAAATGTAAAGCCTAGTACTCTGTTCAACTTTGTGAAATATGTTGATCAACATTTGTTTTTAGTACGAAAAAATTTACATGCAACCAGTGTAGTCATCTAGCAATTTTTCAAAATTTGTCGCTTTTGTGCCTTAATATATACTACATGGTTTTAAAATTTTTAAGTAAAAACCTTATGTTTTCTCCAATAACTTAACAACTAATATTCAGCAGTGGCAAAATACTTTTACACATATAAAATAATGAATATTTTTAGCACAATATTTTTATTTATTTATTCTACAAAAAAACTAAAAAGATTTTAAATTGCTTTAGAAGCAGTTTTGATCCTTTTAGCTTTATGACCTGCCATAAAATTCTGCTCGAAAGTGCATTTTAAAAGGCCCTTCCACATCATTTGGTACGGAATTTTGAACACAATACCAGGCTTAAATTGTAAAAAATATGTATTGGGTATACAAGTTAATAATATCGATTTGAACATAACTATCACATATGGTGTGTGTCAATAATAACAAATATGCTATTTTGGAGGGCAAACATCAGTCATTATAATTATAATTCAGTGTTCAATGGACGCCAAAGTGTAAACACACATTTTTTCAGTTGCTATAATAATGTAGAATTTTGTGTCTACAAAAATGTTTTGCGGAGAAGTCTGATAACCTTCTTTCATTTGAAGAAAATGGGTGCTGAAAGTTATAGATTGTTGGTAGAAGTTTACGACCAACATGCACCAACTCAAAAAACTTGTAAACGATGTTTTGCGCTATTCAAAAGTGGTGATTTCGACACAAAAGACAAGGAGTGGCCAGATCATCCGAAAAAGTTTGAAGATGAGGAATTGGAAGCATTACTCGACAAAGATTGTTGTCAAACGCAAGTAGAACTTGCATCATCATTGGGAGTTACACAACAAGCCATTTCCTTACGTTTTAAAGCATTGGTATTCATTCAAAAGCAAAGGAATTGGATCCCATATAAACTGAAGCCGGTAGACGTTGAAATGCGATTTTGCATGTCGGAAATGATGTTGAACGCTACAAAACCAAGTCATTTTTGCATCGTATTGTTACTAGCGATGAAAAATGGATACATTACCATAGCTCCAAGCGCAAAAAATCATATCTAAAGTCCGGCCAACCAGCCAAATTAACGCCGAAGCCGAATATTCATGACGACAAGGTAATGCTCTGTATTTAGGGGGATCTAAAGGGTGTTTTGTATTATGTTGTTATGCTGTTCAAATAGGCTCAGACGATCACAGGGAACCTGTACCTAACATAATTGATTCGTTTGAAGAGAGCAATCAACAAAAAACGACCTGAATATTCGTAATGTTGTAAGACCGGTCAAAAACAATTTGGAAAACAGTGGATGGGAAGTTTTGGCTCACCCGCCTTATATATAGCCCAAACCTTACCACTTCTTACTACCATTTGTTTTGATCGATTCAGAACGTCCTTACTGGAGTACGCTTTACTTCAGAACAGGGTATTAGAAATTGGCTTGATTCTTTCTTTACCTCAAAACCGGAGCAGTTCTTTTGGCGCGGAATCCATATGCTACCAGAAAGATAGGAAAAATAGGATAGTGTCTTTGAATAATGTGTCAATTCATTTTGTTATTATAATAAATGCATTTTTTTATTTTTATTTTAGCCATTTGAATCTAATAGATTTAGGTTTAATGTGGATGGGCTATAAAGAGTTAAAGTAAGTGCTTTAAATCACTTTAAATGTTGACAGTGGCATGTGGTATAAGTAATCTTAAATCTTTTAAAAAGCCGATCAAATAAAAGTTTTTTTAAATTGCTAATATAACGATGATAAATCGTTTGCGTGCTGAGAATTGTGACAAAATAATAAAAACTCTAAAAAGGTAAGTTCATGATGATTAATTTTTTGGCATAAACAACACCACAATCACCTAAAAGTTCATATTTGCTGTTTTAAAAAACTGAAGAAACGGAAATTTGAATCGAATTTGAGGCATACATTGCTAAAAGAATTCAAGACAAAACCAAAAATGATTTTCTTATTAAAAACTTTTATGAATTTAAAAACAATATAAATTTTTAGTTATATTTTTATTATAAATGCTGTAATATTGTATAACTTGTACATATTTACTCTATTACGTGCTTTAAATGTCATGCGTGTAAAAACATATGGCATCTGTTGATTTCTGTTCAAAACTAATACATACACATCTATAAACAGACATATACATACCTATATGTATGTGTATAATGTATACGTTCATTTGACACTTAATCTACTTAAAATGAATTAACAGTAAATGTCAAATGCATTATAAAAAATGAATACATAACAACGTATTATTAAATAAAACAAAGTATCCGAGAAAGTTTTATTTTAAAGAGTTTTGTATTACAAATGCGAAGAATGAGTTAAATTTATAACTAGAAGACTGACTTCAAGAAATTATATATATGTTTTACTTATAAAAAAAAAACTGCAAAGAAAGCTCTGAAAATTTTGCTGGGTTATTCCCTTTATTTAACTAATTCTAATTATTTATTATTGTGTTTCATTCCGCCCTCGTTATTCCTCTTTCGAAATTAGAAATTTAACAGCTTCTCGTACTGCCAAATTGCATATAAAAATATTTCGTTAGAAATATTTGTGAAATAATTTTGAAAAGCAGTATTCTTTTTACGAAAAACATGCAAAATTATTTTCGAACTGCAACCAATTTCTAGCAAAATTTTTTGCAACTACGAAATAACATTAGGCTCACTTACCTCGTTCGACATTTTAAGCTGCAGTAGGGACATACTGTGAGCGTCAAAATAAAGTAAACACCATATAATCTTGTAAAAAAAGTTTTATTAAATATGCTTAAATGATAGAGTTTAAAAAAATATGTTACATAATTGATTAATAACTAAAGCAAAATAGAATTCATTAACAAAACACTGAAAAACTAAAGAACTTAAATAAAAATGTACCATATTTTTCGCATCAAAATAAAGTCAACAGTGGCATCATCAAATGCAAAAACCTTTGCATTGTGAAAGTAGTGGCAATTTTTTTAAAATTTTTTTGAAAGTATAACACGGGAAATACCCTTTTAAGTAGTAGCAAGTTTCAAGTTTATCGTTGAAAGAGGTAATATAGCGAAAAATATACTATGGGAAGACAAACTTCAGTTGAGACTCATGAAATCATATTAGATTTACACAGAAAAGGAAAATCCTTACGTGAAATAGGAGAAATCGTTGGAAGGCACCACTGTAAATATCACCATTTTTCTCAAAAACGGTGCTATGTGGGCAGATGAAATTTTTCGGACGTTGTTCAGGATGTTCTCCCGATGAATAAACGCCCTCCACTATGTCTAACAGTTTGTTTTTTCAAAAGTTATGGTGTTTTTTTCGTAAAAATGTCATTTTATGCCTTACCAGGATATAGATCCTTTTTCTCAAAAACGGTGCTATGTGGGCAGATGAAATTTTTCGGACGTTGTTCAGGATGTTCTCCCGATGAATAAACGCCCTCCACTATGTCTTACAGTGTGTTTTTTCAAAAGTTATAGCGTTTTTTTCAAAAAAGTCCCTCTTGGGCCTTTCCAGGATAAGGATCCTTTTTCTCAAAAATGGTGATATGTGGGCAGATGAAATTTTTCGGATGTTGTTTAGGGACTCCTTCCGATCAATAAACGCCCTCCACTATGTCTAACAGTTTGTTTTTTGAAAAGTTATAGCGTTTTTTCGTAAAAATGTCATTTTAGGCCTTACCAGGATAAAGATCCTTTTTCTTAAAAATGGTGATATGTGGGCGGATGAAATTTTTTGGAGGTTGTTCAGGAAGTCCTCTCGATCAATAAACGTCCTTCTCTATGTCTAACAATTGGGTTTTTCCCCTCCATCCCCACCAACTTTATGCTTTACAAAATGACAATTTTATCAAATTAGAATATCTCTAAGAGAAAAATCAGTCTTATTCTATAAGTTGTTATAATGTAATTAAAATAAATAAATTTTTTTGTGCAATAAATTTATTATTGTTACATTTTTTTTCTAACATTTTTGTAATTTTATCTTTTACATTACTCTTTTAATAACATAACAGTACTCTGTTATAACCAAGACACAATTTAACAGAAGTGCATCGGCTAAAAATTCTAAATTTATCTTCACACACATTATTTTGGTCTTTCCCATTTTGTTTCACACTTTTAGTTTGAAAGACGCTAAAGTTGAGTAACAGAAAAGTGCATCCAAGGAGCCGTTGGAATAGAATAAAGTTCTGTATACTATACGTATATACATACATACATACATACATACATATTTTAGTTTCTTTTATTTATATCTACACTAGCTAAAACCCGGCATGCTTCGCTGTCCCCATCCAAATTATTATCCTAAACGTTATTTTAGTTAATTTTTTTATATTTTTCCACCTTTTGTCCCTTTCCGGTCCAAATCTAAACTATTGTGCACATATGCACAGCAAAAGCTTTAAACCCATATATATCTTTCCAAAATCGGTGCAGAAAAACAGGCGTAAAAGGGATACAAAGAAATGTGCTAGCCTATTAATTATGTATATACTGCTTATATTAGAAATGAAAAAAACATTACATTGTGAGCGTCAAAATAAAATAAACAACCTCATTCTGCAGAATTTATGGGTCAATTACGGATGTCAAACGAACTTCATGAAAGTGTATTGCTTTTGTAAGGTATTTATTTAGAGTATTGTTTTCCATAATGCATTTATGTCTTTCGTAAGACTTTCATAATGGCATAAATAAAGATATATGTACGACTAGCTTTTTTAAACGTACTTCGCTGCTTCTGATGCCAATTTTGAAGCACTGGCATGAGAAATTTTTTTGTGCATTTGCTTGGTTGGAAGTTATTTTCAATGTTGGTGCCCTCATTGACCATTGCAGTAAGGTGGCGTACAGACTTTTGACAGTCAACTTATGATTTCCCCTTGCTTAACCGGTGCTGTTTACTTCACCGTTGATATTGCTTTGGTTGGAGTTCAAAAAAATTCAACTATTTATATAAATCTGAATTTAAGTGAGATAACAAAAACTAACTAAAATGTTCAATTAAGTTCCGTTATTGTATTTTGGCAGAGCAATCTTAAAGAGACAAAATAAATAATTTTTCCTAAGATATTGTATATGGGCATTTCCACCGAAATGTAACGTAAAGCCAGATTAATTTTTGCTTTTTTCTTCAAATCCTTTGGCTCCATTGTTCTAATTTTTTACTGAATATACCTAGCGCTACTTAATTACTAATGATCTGGCGTTACGTTAAATTTCAGTGGAAGAGCCTATATATTCGCAATTAAAAAAAAAACAACTAAAGTTATACAACAAAAACGAAAGGTACACTATTTTTTACGCATCAAAAAAACTGTACAGGAAAAATACTAATGCGATATATTTTTCTGATAGGTTCTATCCAGTGCAACAAGAACCTGATTTTCAAATTTTCTAAACAGCTAAAAACAGGTTTTAGTACCAGCAGGCACTTAAACGGTAATAACTTAGCTGAATGTTAGCCAATTTTCAGATCGGCGGAGCTGGAAAGGAAAGGAACAGAACTATTATACATACTTTATTTAAGTGGACTTAAGGAATCTGTGTGAATTTATCAAGCAAACACATTTTTTATCCAATTCATTTAAAATTTTTCCAGTTTATAGAAACACGATATTTTATACAGAAACCGTACTATTTTTAGATTTGTTAAATTGGTATGTTTAGTTATGAATAATGTGATACTCTATTTTTTAAATTCGGATGGATATTGGTGGTGTTATAGCACCTATTGAGCAAAGCACCTTATGTATTGTTTGACTCGACAGCATCTTTAAAAAAATGTTATCACTTCCCAGTTATCTCTACTTCATTCTTTTCTATGGCATAATTTTCTTCTTGTCTGTTTTTTTATAACTTTAGTTGTTGTAAGTATTTATGTTTTTTGACGAATTTTGTAAAGTTTAAAATAGAGATTTAGAAAAGTATAAAATGTTTAAATTCATAATCAAATATTTCAAAAAACTGAAATAAAGTCTAAATTCTGAAGAATAAGGTTGTACACTTTATTTTAACGTTCACAGTACATACATAAGTATTTTATGCAACAATTATTTTTGTTATTTTTACCTTGTATCTGCTGTAAATGATTGGTTACAAAATGTTAACCAATTGCTTTAATACTTTTTTTATCGATAACAATGATTGCAATATGCTGAAGCAGCCAATGGAAGAAGTTATTGATACCGTTAAATAACAAGAGAACAAGTAAACAAATATTTAAAAAGACCAACAACAACTTTGTATAGACAACCAAAAACAGAAAGAAAACAATTAATGAAGAATTTACAAACTCTGAATGAATTTGTTTCTTTCTATAAAAATATAACAATAAATTTAATATTAGAAAACGAGTATGAAATATGTAAATTAATAAAGAAATATAAACTTATTCGGCATACATACATGTGACAATATTAAGGTCATATAAAATGTTGAAAGAAAAAAATAAAGTATTTTTAATAACAAACGTATGTAAACAAAAGTAAATAAAAAGAAATTGAAAGAAAGTAAATACAATAATGCTTACCTTTCAGTTAGACAAGGACAGAATGCAAACAGGGCTTAGTAGCGGTTACTTGTACGTATGTAGGGATATGTGTATGTACATACTTGTGTGTACATAGCAGTTATATAGGCTGTTATTGTTCGTATTTGCTATTTTTAATGATGATAGTTGTTGCTGCTGTTACTAATATTGCTGGACCATGGACTAACATAATTATTACTGATGTCAATATATGTCATATAAGGAACACAATAGTTATGAATACAATGTTTTTATATACATATGTACGTATAAGTATAAAATAAAAGCAAAAACAGCAACAACTTATAAAACAACCAAAGTATAAAACGCTACAAAAATTGAAAAAATTTCCTCTTAATAAATATAAAAATCTACAATATTATGTTTAATTTTGGGAAGAAGTCTTGCGATGAGTTGGTTGAGCACCAGTAAAATGGCCATCGAAACAAGTTTATCCCCATGAACAATAAATTTTATTTTTATAATACATACATGTATACACATATGAATCTGTATGTACATGTGCACTATATATACATTCATATGTATGTATGTTGTATATCAGCATGAAAATATTAATATTTAAAATTTTTTTATCATTATAATATACAATGTTGATTGTTATTGTTGTTATTTGTTTAACATTTTTTTTAGGTTTACTACGAAAAAATTTAACCAAAATTCTTTACGATATAATCGTCGTTATTATTTCCTCTTATACACAAACGTATGTATGTATGTAAATGTATATGGATGGATATATATTTTATTTGTTGTATTTATTATTCAAGTTTTAAGAAATACTCGCGTAAAATTTATTTTATTCTATGATACAAGGCATTGATAAATCAAAAAGTTAAGTAGGTATAATTTTGACACTGCATTTGTTTTTTTTACCAAATTCGCTTTCAATAGACATAAAATACAAATTTTTAATAAAATTTATTTTGTATTTTTAGGTCGTTGGAAGGTTTCTATAATGTTGACTACAGACTTTTTTCTTAGTGTCTTTTTTCTTATATGCTTTTTTCACATTTCCTTTTTTTCTTGAACATTTTTATCACTTTTTTATAATTTTCTTACTATTCAGCTGTCTATTAATTTCAATTTTCTTAAGAAATATAGCGCATTTATTGATTTTTTTACTTTTTCATTCACTATTATTATGGTTATTTTTTAGTGGTTTGCTAAAAGTAAAATTAACAAATTTTACTTGTACAAAAATTTTTGTTCATAAATACAAGCGCACACTCACACAACTATAGTCTTAAGTTTGTAGTACTAAAAAAATAAATAAAAGCCACTTTACCACTCAAATCTGTTTCGCAAACTGGAGCTAAAAATTTTTTGTCGTTGCCCATTTACTTTGCTGATATTTATCTTCTCTTCGTATTAATACAGTGTTGTTAATGCATATTGGCTCTTTTTTAAATAAACGTTTACGCTTTTAACATATTTTGTTTTACCAACTTTTAACTTAAGAAATATACCTTAAATATATGTATAAGAGTTTAATATTTAAAAAAGATTGTAATGCACATATATTTATATTTTAAACAAAAAAAAAAAAAACTCATATTAGAACTAATCGTTTTTTAGTAGATAGAACAATTTTTATTTTTCAATGATTGTTAAGCTCTGTTTAGACGATTGTCAGATCAACATTATTGTCAGAAAAATGTACAAAAATTTCTTAAAATTTTTATCTTTCAAAATTGTCAACAATATTATTGTCAGAAAAGAAAATATAAATACTAGGATTGCCAGATTTTCTGACAAATGTTATGCATATGTGTGAGCTGAGACAATATACATTGTGGTTGAGAATGTTGTTAGATCTGACATTCGTCTGTACAAAACTTTATTACGAAATTATCATATGAACTAGGAAAGGAATAGAGACTTAAGTAAGAATTGAATTAAATTTTTTTCGAAAACGAACAATTTTTAATTCAATATTTTATTTTAATATATCTAGTAGTTGTAGTTGTAAGGGTATACATACGTCTTAAAAACTAGTATTGGTCAGCTTTTGATCTGCATGTAAAACTCACAGTTCTTCCAAAGAACTCGTATGCAGAAAGTATCTTAGAGAATTCGTACATAATTTGAATAATAATGATAAACAATGGCTTCAGTTAAAAGTTTTGTAAAATATAAAAGATGGTATTTATTTCCATATAGACAGTATTAGATTGTTAATATTATATGCCGCATAGGTTTCATTCAATCTAAAAACGAAAAAATTGCATTTATCTTTGCTAACTTTTAGCTTTTGTGTATATCAACAAATTAGTATAAATTTTTTTTTTTCCTACATTTTCTATTTATTCTTTAAAATTTTAAAAATTATTTAATATGCGTCTTTATCGTTAATAATAATAAAATTTGTTTAGTAAATATTTTTATCATTTTTTCATAATTAATTTATATTTTATACCAGTTACAATTTTTCTTTACTTGTCCCAAGTTTTTCTTGGTCGTTTTATGGTTAATATTGTTGTTGAAACAAATGTAGCAACGGCCGTACTATCTTTGACATTCTCTCTTGTTTTTCGAGACTACGTCAGCTGTCATTTACGAAAAAACCCATTAAGAAAGAAGAAGCAATTTTTTCATACGTAAATATTTTTACAAATTGGAAAAATTAAAGTAATTTTTAACACGTTAAAATAAACAAAATTATATTTAATTTAAGAAATTCTTAAAGTTTAATACTTATACCATGAAGTGAATATTAAATAAAGTGAATGTGTAACAAATTAAAACAAAAAAATCTTAGAGACATAATACTACAAGAAAAAATTTGTATAAAAATAAAAAAGTAAGAAAGCAGAAAAAAATGTCATTTGTGCGTACGGCAGCAGCAGCGGGTGCTACTACAGCATGCAGTGCAGAGTCCGTGCAGAAATTTGTTGAGGCTTTACAGGCTGATTTTAAAACATTATCGCTGGAAACTAAAAAGAAATATCCACAAATCAAAGAGGTAAAAAATTTCAATGAATTTGGTGGTCGATCTGATTGTAGTTGTTACTGTTATTGTGTCTACGATATGCTGCACCCAAAACGACTCAATTTAATTATGATTTATTTTTGTTTGTTCTTTTTTTTTCTGGTTGTCTTGTAGGTTTTTGTGTAGAGGTCTCTTGTACTCATTTGGGGTTGTTCTAAGCCATTTTTGTTTTGTTTTGAGGAAAATTCTCTATATTCTATATATGAAATCATTTTTATCATGTACAAGATTTTTAGCTTAAGATATTGTTAAGATATTATTATTGTATTTGACAAAGTCAGTGGAGGCAGAAAGCTTACCAAGTGGCGTAATTAAGGATATATACCGTATAGTAAAGGACAGGAGGTCATAGTTGCAAGTACAATTGTGCCAAAGGTGGAGACACTATCTAGCAAAGTTCTCAAGTGTTACAAATAATGGTAACAGTAACCTCTATTACATTTAAAAAACCGACAATTCTTTTGGAAAATTCTGTCGACTTCAGATAGGATAATTAGTTCACTGTATGTTCGAAAATCGACCGAATTTAAATTGAATATGTGGGATGGCTAGCTGCTTCGTTGCTTTTAGAAAACTTAGCATAGCTTAAACGTAAAGTAACCTATTGATCTAATGATGTGCTACGTATGGATGATCAAAGAATTTTAGAATGAAACTGAGTTTTATCGAACCTTGTGTACTATCTTGGGGTGAAATATTTTAAGATGTAGAGGTTCATTCTTTTTTATTCCCTTTTACATAAATCCTACGATTATTTTGATAGCAGAATATTCCGGGAGTAAGATAACAACATTAAAAAACAGCAGTAGTTATCCTGTGAAATTGAAAATAAATAAAATCTGTATTTATTACAGAAAAATATTTTTTAGGTTTTAATCTGATGTAACAAAGTAAGGTGATCTTTTTTCGACAAATGAGCAACAACAGGCATAAAGCTAAGATATGACAATTTTTTAGAAACAATTTTAATATTTACCGCACTTTTTGTACTTTTAATTTTTTACAACTTCTGTTTCAAATCATCCTCTTTAAAAAATAAAACTTTTACACATTTTTCTTTGTTTTTTTTTTACAGCAAGTTAATAGCAGTGTTTTTTCCAAAACATTAATTTAATAGAACGCTATTATGCGCGTACTTTTTTAAATCAATCTTTACAAGCAACTTCATAATAAAATTATACATAATTGACTACTTTCTTTGTCATTTTATATCTAAATTATATTAATATAATCGATATCTTGTATTTCTCTTACAAATTGTATATTCTTTTTCTCTTGTTTTAGTCCTGTGAAGAGGCCATTTCGAAATTATCCTCGGCCGGCTCGAATCAACAACAATCTGTGTATTATACTGTAAATCAAATACTATACCCCTTGGTTCAAGGATGTGAGACAAAAGATTTAAAAATTATAAAAGTGAGTCATTCAATCAGGCATCTTAGTAGTAGTCAGTATAATTTGTATTTTCTTATCTTATCACTAATGTTTAACAATTGATTTTTTTTTAATGTTGTGTAATATAAAATTCAATAATGTTTGTTTTTTTTTTCTATATATTAGTTTTGCTTGTGTATGATGCAGCGCCTTATCACCCAACAGGTGGTGGATCAAAAAGGTGCACGTTATATAACAGATGCTTTATGGATGTTAATGGAACATAATATTGAAGAGGTTAAAGTTTTACAAACCGTCACATTATTGCTTACCACTAATACCGTTGTTCATGGTGAGACCTTGGCGAAATCACTTGTTCTATGTTTCCGTTTACACTATACGAAAAACTCAACAATTGTTAATACGGCTGGTGCAACTATTCGCCAATTGGTATCACTTGTATTTGAACGAGTCTATTTAGAAAAGGATTCCTTAACATCCCTTCAGCAAAAGGATTCTTCTGGCAATGTTATTGAAATCGACGTTAGTGATAATAGCGTTAGCGGCGGTGGCAGCTGTTCCACTGCACCTCATGAAATGACAACATTTGCTTCCGATGCTTTTTTTTTGTTTCAGGTAAATTTTAAAAGATGTTTGTTATTTGGTTTTTGAAAAATAAAAAAGGTTTTAAAATTACAATCGCTTGCAAAAAGCTTAACAGCTCACAAAGTTAACCACATATAACTTAAACGTGACTCTATATATGATTCAGAAACATGCAGAAGACCCATGTCTTTATTTAGCAATGCCTTGGAGTATAGCTAAACATACAGGGCAACTGAAAGAGACAACATCAAGCTCATATGTGGAGAACACAAATTGACACTAAAATAGCCTCTGTAGGCTACACCTACATCTTTAGAAATTGTCATACAAAATTTACTTAAACATCCTTCACAATAGATAACAAATAACCTTAAACCATAGTTGATAACACAAGAATTTATTATTTAGACCAAACTCTGAACCTTCCACTATTACTGTTCCAAAGATATACAAAAATCAATATTTACTTTGTATGGGAGGTGCTACTCCCACTGATCCAATTTGGCACAATTTTTTACTGATGATTTGTATTGACCACAAAGTTATTTAGTTATTTACAAACTCTTACTATTATAGTTTTAAAGATATAGACATATATGTACAAATTTTAGATGGGTGTGATACCGCTCAGTTGCACAATAGTGAAGCCAAACAGCAAATGAAAGCTTTCTTCATATGCTTTTTATATA
Organism: Wohlfahrtia magnifica; assembly: GCA_023159175.1. Lineage (NCBI taxonomy): Eukaryota > Metazoa > Arthropoda > Insecta > Diptera > Sarcophagidae > Wohlfahrtia > Wohlfahrtia magnifica. The sequence continues at coordinate 848,250 of JAKWBJ010000002.1, read as the reverse complement.
CACATATTTTCTAACTTACACAAAGTTTAAATGCTGTAACAAATTTCCTTTTCAAGTAAAAATTATGTAATACAAATGGGTTCACTCTAATAGTCCTCTTTTATATATATAGATATGTATATTATTTTTTTATCTTTATTAGAAGTAGATATTAATAATACTTTAAAATACATTTCATTTTAATTTGATTTAAGAAATTCTACTTCTACACATAAATCTTACATATAATTGTAACATCGTTTACTTTTACAGGATCTTGTTCATTTGGTCAATGCTGATCCTCCATTGTGGCTGGTCGGTATGAATGAAATGACTCGAACTTTCGGCTTGGAATTACTTGAAGCCGTGTTAACCAATTTTAGTGCGGTTTTTCATGAGAATCGTGATTTTCGTTTACTACTTAAAGAACGTGTTTGCGCTTTAGTCATTAAACTTTTCTCACCTAATGTTAAGCATCGTTCATTGCCTACACAAAATACTAATGGCAATGCAAATGCGACAAATGATAAACCTTATTTTCCAATCAGCATGCGATTATTGCGTTTGGTGGCTATTTTAATACAAAAATATCACACTATACTAGTTACAGAATGTGAAATATTTCTTTCATTGATAATCAAATTTTTGGATCCCGACAAACCACACTGGCAAAGAGCTTTAGCTTTAGAAGTTATACACAAACTGGTCACAAAACCGTCATTGGTGGCATTTTTTTGCAAATCGTATGATTGCAAAAATCATGCAACAAATATTGTGCAAGACATGATTAACTCACTAGGTAGTTATGTACGTTATTCTTTAATAAATTCAGCTGCATGTAAGTAAATTGCAAAAATAGTTAAAATAGACGCTTGAGTAATTTATATGCTATTATTTTCAGTATTAAATGGTCAACAAAATGGTGCACAACAACTAAACTCTTTAACCGCGCATAATTCAAACAATCAGTGTGGTTTTGTATTTCGCGGAGCCTACCTGCCATTGGTAGCCACATTTGCCCCAGGTTTATCCAAAGCTGTTTAGTAAGTATTTATTTGTTAAAACTGAAATGATATACATATTTGTAATTTTTGTGACATTTGACTTTAGTTTGGAAATGTTGGATAAACTGGAGGCTCCTAATATACCAGATAGTTATGGTGTTTCAGTTGCATATGCTATACTTTTAGATATGACACGTTCTATAGGTGGAGTTATACAGCGTACACCCGAAGTGGTAAATTGCTTTTTTTATTTGCATTATAAATATTACTCACTTTTTATTTATTTTATTTTTTCCCCTTTTTTATATTAAAAGCATCCGTCTCATAATACTGTAGTTATTACGGAAGAAGAACATAAACCTTTGTGTCTACAACTAATAAATTCCAGCTGGTCTGGGTTATTATCAGCATTTGTACCATTAGTTGATGCTTCCATTGATGAAGGCACAACCGATAATATTTTAAAAGCCATGCAAAATTATGCGGCTTTATGTGGAATCATGGATTTATTGAATCCCCGTGATGCTTTTATAATGGCCATATGTCGTGCTTCATTCCCTCCTCACTACGCCATGTCAATTTTTTCCAATAATACGCATATGGATGTAGATTTACGATGTCATACGCGTTCAAATAGTCAGGATTTAAATAATCAATTTATTAGTACATGTCAAGATTCTGGTGATTTTCGTCAGCAAATCGTAGCCGTTGGCACTCCGTTGCCTAGTGCTTCATTGCCACATAGCGTAATGCAGGCGCCCGTAATGTTAACTACAAAAAATTTGCAATGTATGCGTGCAATTTTGTTTTTGGCCCATAGCAATGGTAGCATATTAGGTACATCGTGGCATATTGTTTTGCAAACGCTACAGCATTTAGTGTGGATATTAGGTTTAAAACCATCGACTGGTGGTAGTTTACAAGCTTTTCCTAAACCTGCCGTGGAAGCTAATGTAGGCATACAGACAGCAGTTATGGCTGATCTACCAGTATTATCGCAAATGTTAAGTCAACTATTCGAATCAAGCCAGTATTTGGACGAAGTAGCTTTACATCATTTAATTGATGCATTATGTAAATTATCTCATGAAGCCATGGAATTGGCTTATGCCAATAGGGTAAGCAATAGAAGATATAAACAGCTGCGCTAAGTAATATAATTAAATCTTGCCTTTAGGAACCTTCACTATTTGCTGTAGCTAAACTTTTAGAGACTGGTCTGGTAAATATGCCTCGTATTGAGGTATTGTGGCGTCCATTAACGAACCATCTACTTGAAGTATGCCAACATCGTCATATACGTATGCGAGAATGGGGAGTTGAAGCGATTACTTATTTAGTTAAATCAGCTTTGCAATATAAACATAGTCAACCCTTGAAGGAAAATATGGTATGCCACTCTTTTTAAATATGTTTGAAAATGTTAATATTATAATATGTGTTTTCTTGATAGAACTTACAAACAATGCTTTTAAGTCCGCTCTCCGAGTTATCAACTGTGCCTCACGCTGATGTACGGCAAAGGCAATTGGATTGCGTTTTGCAGATATTAAATGGAGCTGGTGAAATTTTGTCATTTGGTTGGCCTGCTATTATAGAAATTATTGGAGCTGTAAATGAACATCATGGTGAACCATTAATACGTACTGCATTCCAATGCTTACAATTGGTTATAACGGACTTTTTAACAGTAATGCCATGGCGTTGTTTACCTCTATGTATTAGCACGGCGGCCAAGTTCGGCTCCCAAACACAAGAACTTAATATTTCTTTAACGGCTATTGGATTAATGGTGAGCATAATTTATTCTTTATTTAAAGCTTCAAATATAACATGTTTTATTTCAGTGGAATATATCGGATTTCTTTAATCAAAATCAAGATAAATTAATGTCCACTCAAGTAGATGATTCTACAATTTTACCAGATTTTCCTGGTACTGTTAAAATACCACAATTTGATAAACTATGGATGTGTTTATACGCCAAATTGGGTAAAAGTTAATACAATTTGATAGCAATATTAAACTTACAAAAATGTATTTCATTTTAGGCGAACTTTGTGTTGATTCTCGACCTGCGGTACGAAAATCAGCTGGACAAACTTTATTCTCTACCATATCGGCCCATGGTAGTCTTCTTAATCCTCCTACTTGGCAAGCACTTGTATGGCAAGTACTTTTCCCTTTGCTTGATAATGTCAGAGCTTTATCTAGTTCAGCTAGTAATGAAAAAGTAGATGCTAGCGGCAATATTTTAATTCATCATTCCCGTAACACAGCCCAAAAGCAATGGGCTGAAACTCAAGTTTTGACGCTATCAGGAGTTTGTAGAGTAAGTATTCTAATTTTGGTATTTTAAGTTTTTAATTAAAAATATTTAAATTATTTTTAATAAAGGTTTTTAACACCAAACGTGATTTAATACAAATGTTAGGCGATTTCGATCGTGCCTGGTCTTTAATATTGGAATTTATACAAAATGCTGCCCTAAGCAAAAATGGTGAAGTGTCATTGGCTGCTTTGAAATCGCTACAAGAAATTATGTATCACAATGCGGATCCAAAACAATCTAGTAAAACTGAATGCGGTAGTGGTGACAAAGCCAAATTAAAAATTGAAGAAATTTGGAATGTAATATAAATAAAATAAATTTATTATTCTGTGCTAATGGATTTAAGATCGTTATTTATTTTTGTTTATATAATTTTTAGATTGCATGGAAAATTTGGCTTAATATTGGCATTGAAAGCACAAAAATATCAGCAAAATCTCAAGATTTGACTCAAGATGAATTTTATATACCCAGTCAGGCCTATCTCACGGCATTGATGCAAATTTTTCCAGCTATATTTCAGCAGATACAAAAAAGGTTTGACAATAAAATAATGAATAATCGGCATTAATCGGAGTAATTTGCATTTTATAGATTTAAATCAGCTGATTTTGAAAAGTTCTGTACTGTTCTAACAAATGCCGTTTGTATACCCGTTCAAACCGAAGCAGTTCCTTATATAATGTCCTCAGTATCAGATTCCTTATTAACACCATTACATGATAGTATTCTAGAATGCATGGAATTGATACAAAAGGCAAGTCACACATATTTATATTTTGCAAATATATATTCAAAATTCACTGATAATCTTTTAGGAGGCAACAAAAGAAGAATCCAATTTAAATCATATGATTCCCGCTATATTCCGTCAATTGTTGGTATTTAGTAAATTTGCTTGTACGCCACCTACACTGCAAGTAAATGAACAGCATAAATATTCGAAAACAACGAACCATTATGGTAACAATAATTCAGTGGAAGTTGTTAGCATGAATTACATACCATTTGGAGAAAAATCCATTAGTATATGTGTAAAGTTGTATCAATCTACCGCCATGGAAGAGTCTGTAATGCAGGAACATATATTACATGACATAATTAAGGTAAATAATCTTAAAAACGTTTATTGGAATCAATTATTTATTTAATAAAATGATTTTATAGGCTTTACGTATACCATTAGCAATGAAATACAAATGTTTAGCGTCTAGTACTTGGAAATTGGCAATTTCAAGCTTAATAACTGTATTACATACTGGCCTTAAAGTGGCCAGAGCAAAACCAAATTATTTTACTGGTATGTGGGATGATTTAGCTGATACTTTGGATAAATTCTTATTCCCCCAAAGGTGCTTGAAATTCAATAACTTTTGATCCAATAATGTCTAATAAAGGTTTATTTATTTATTTTTTGTATTAAATAGTGTCTGTACCATAGAAGACCGTGGCCTTGAAGAAATTGTCTTAGATGAAACTATAGATTGTCAAGTAATTGAATTATTACGCGATGAAGTTCTACCTTACGCTCATGAAATGCCTCATCAATTCATTATGCAAATTGTTGTACTTCTTAATAAGGGTTCAATACATTCCGCTTCTGACACGAATATATGCTATGAATCAGATTGGAAATTAAGAGAAATTTTCGCCAAAACCTGTTTTGAAACACTTTTACAATTTTCACTTTTAGATGATAATTGCAATAATAATCGTTCATCATCTTCGTCATCGACTATGGCATCTGCATCTGCTGTTAATGCTTTAAATGCTAATATTGCAAATGCTGTAGCTGGTGTTGGTAATGGAGGCAAAGATTTTGCCGGCAGATTAGCTGTTACGGCGTTATTACATCGTTTTCAAGAAGTTCTGAAGCGCTTCAATGATGATGAACGTCAAAGTGGGAAATGTCCTTTACCAAGGTAAGTTAAAAAGATTTTTGTTTTGAATGTTTACCACTGTGTGTTAAACAAAACAATTGTACATAACACCTTAATGATTTAAAATCCAATAGAAAGAAATAGTTTAGCATTTCACCACACCCACCTTAGTTTACTGCCTTGGCTTTTAATGGGCTTTAAATGAAGAAGTCGGCAACGTTAGTTTTGTTAAAGCTATCGAATAAATAAGGCGTGTGATTAACCAGGGTGCAATTTGAATTAAGTATATTTATCTATAGCTAAGCTGTAATTATATGGTTGATGACGAAAACCTAGTTCTAATAAAGAAGAATAAAAACATATATTTTGAGGCATTACTTATAAGTATCTCAGCCCATAGCAAGAATAGCTTAAAGGGTTGGGACCAGTGACATATACACTTCAGGACCTCCTTAAATCGATTAAATGTTTGCATGTCAATCAAATCATATTTATTGCTGCATAATCAATTTATTTTTATTAAAAATACTTATACTTACTTAAAATACAATATAAACTTATATAATAGTTGCAAAAAAAAAAAAAATTATACCCTACATCACCATAGGTACTAGTAGTGGCTTATTGTGCTAATCCTTGTAATATTTTAACCATGTTTGGCAAAACCCGAGTTTTTTGTGAAAAACCTAACCCATGGTTTTTTTTTGTTTTTTTTTTGTTTTATTGGGTTTTATAATTGCTTCCTAATTTTGTTCAAATAGACAATATTTTTATTTGTTAGTAAAATTATGTTCTTTTAGTATTTATAGTGCAATTTTGCAATCTTGGTCGGATCAAGGCGGCGTTCTGTACTATATACTGCTAAAGCAGACCGCAATTACTTCGTTTAAAGATTGCCAGAAACGATCAATTGTCGCGGCCGCAGTATTCTCCGAACATTATCCTCTCTGACTATTGGTTGTTTCGACGGATAGAGTATCACCAAATCACTTCATTACAAGAAAAGAAGAAAAGAGTTTCTCAAACGGAATTCGGAAATTGGCTCAGAGGTGGGAAAAAGCTATAAGCAGTAATTTCATACATTTTTGTTTTGATAAATTCATTATTCTTTTTGAGCTAAAAAAGGACTAAATTAATTTTTACTCCCAATACGTAAATTATACTTATTTTTCTTGTAAAAACTACGAACTACTCTAATTAAAAAAAAACTCACCTGGGTTTTTTAAATATAATACCCAATTAAGCCCTAACCCTGATCTTAACCCTTTGTAGCCACATGTGACATATCTGTAACAAACCATAAAAATCGCTATAAAATATATATAAAATAAAATTTGTTGATATAAATCGTTTTAACAAGATGGGAACATGTTCTTTAATAGTGTTGTCTGCAGTGAACACTCCAGACGGCGTGGTTAAGAAGTTATATGACTTTGAAGTTTGTAAAACGGTTAAAGTAAAAAAATACGTTTTAGGTCAAAATTAAAATTTTGATAACTTATATAAAAAGTGAAACAATTTCTTAAATTTTTCTGCGGTGTAGTATTGTGCTATAATTAGCTAAATAAGTGATTCAAAAAAGGTTTAAAATATAAGTTCAGGATAGATTTTTAGTTATTTCAATAGTCTCAGAATAAATTTGTAAGTTAAATGATGTTTATCTATTTGTTTATTCTTATAAACATTATAATCAAAGTGCAGGCTACAATGTTCGATATAAATTCAATAACCAAAGATGGAATATATTGTTGTTTTTACTTTTTTAAAAACGTGTATGAATGAGTTCGTAGATTGTAGTTAAAATAAAATAAATCTTGTGTTTAGTTTTTTTAATTAAAATCCTTTATTCAACACAGTTTTGTGCACCACTGCTTGTAATTATAAGCAATAATAATTTTCTATTCCTAATTACTCTTTGTGTTTACTAATTTGTAAACAACAACAATTACTCGACAGATTTTTCTACTTCACGATTCACTTCACAAGTTTACTCTTTATAAACTCTCTTCACACAAACTGTACTCGCTGAGTTTCCTTTACTTAAACTGATCGTTGTTCACACCGACGTGCTTTTTATATGGCTGAGTAAACAACACCTTTAAAGCTCTCGAATCTCTCGATATTTCAGGTAGATTCCATTTCTTTCTTTTAATTTCTTTTTAGTTCTTTTGTAGCTATGCGAATGTAAGCATCTACTTCTTTCAGAACTTAGTATTTGTTGTTGCTTGTTATTGTCTGTTACTTGTTTTCTTTGCTGTTACTTTTTGTTGTTGCTGTGTTATTTTTATTTACTTTATCGATGTTAATGTTTATGTTGTTCTTGCAGCTTTTGTGTATTTATTTTAACGATGTAACAAAAGACAGTTGTTCCCAAACTTGATTTTCGTAACAATATTAATATCACAGTTTTAACAAAAGGGCACATTATTTTTCATCAAATGTAACAAAGTTTTTATTTTTGTTCAATTTTGTCGAGGAAGTTTTTTATATGTAAGGTGTAAACTTTTTGACGGATATCTAGTTGCCATAAAAATGTTTAGCTAAAATTCGGTAAAATTGAGTAATTACATCGGTGAATTTGTAGGGTATCGTATTATCGGACTTGACCGCCTGTTTGGGTCTGGCATTATTATGATGAAACAAAACACCTTTTTTAACCATTTCTGGTCGTTTTATCTTGCCTCTTTCAAACAAAATGACAAGTGCTAGGTTGCCTTTTAAACACGTATTAGTTTGAAACAATTAAATTAGTGTTCCGTGATATACTATCAGTGCTAAAACTAAGTAGACATCCACATTCTTTGGAATTTAGTTTTTATTATTGTTATATTATATTTCAGTCTTTTAAAATACGGTGGATTAAAAAATTGTATATTGCAATAAACAAGAGCAACAAAATTATTACAACAACTAAAGTTATACAACAAAATCGAAAGGAGAATGTTACGCTATTTTATATAAGATATATAGTGCATGAACTCCATCAATTCCTAGCCGATTTTTAAATCGAAATATTTTATTCATAACTAAACATACTACCTTAATAAACCCAACAATAGAACGGTTGCTATATAAAATAGCGTGTAAAAACATCTCTAAACTTCAAAAATGTAGAATGAATTGGTTAAAAAATGTGATAAATACATACAGATTTCTTAAGGTTACTTGAGTAAGGCCAAGAATCTTAAAATCGGTTAACTCATAAGTGCTCGAAGGCACGAAAAATCGATTTTCTACTCGTAACTAGGGATTTTGGAGGTGTTACGAAAATTTCTAGATCAGGTACTTGTTGTGCTCGGTAGCGACTATCTGAAGAATGGTATGACTTCCCAGATATTTCTACTCTATTCGTTATACGCTTTTTGCTTTTGTTGTATAACTTTAGTTGTTGTAATAATTTTGTTGTTGTTTTTATGGATTTTGTAAAGCCGTAAATACATACTAAATTCCATAGGATGTGGGCGTCTACTTAGTTTTGACATTGCTATTGTGTCTGCCCAGCAACCCCATTTAGTGATTTAGATACTTTTTATATTACCCAATATTTATAATAACATATTTTTAGCATTTTCTACCAGAATATACATATTTATACAAGATTTTTATTTTAGTAACAAACGTAATTTGTTATATACATATTAAAATATTTCGTATTTCTATATTTATATTTTATGTTACGACATTAAATTATCAATTAATTAAGACTATTGTTTGTATTTTTATTTGTTTTTAACCGCAATTATAGATTTCGTCTATCCGAAATATCATTTGTTTTGAAAGCCATTGCCACTCTTGTGATTTCAATGAAAAAGGCGCCTGCATCCAAAGGTAAAATAAAAATTTAACATAAAATTATTAAAAACTTAAATAAAAAATACGAAACACGAAATAAACACGAAATATACTTTTACAGTAAACAAACCTGCTTGGGATCAATTAATTGGTCTTTATCCATACTTAGTTGACTGTACAACCACAACATCGCCTGAAGTCTCACGATCCTTGAGAGAAGCATTACTTCAATATACTGATTTATTACAGGCGCCAAAATGTTTAAATAACGATTCAAACTCAAATCTAACCACAACAAACGAGTTAACACAACAACAACAACAACACTCTAATGGTCAAGAATAAAAGTAAAAAAACGAAATTAAAAATGAAAAAACCAAATCCCTTTAAAAACTTTTGACTCGGTATTAATATTTTTATTTAAAAAAATCTTAAGAAAACAAATTTAAGTTAAAAATGTTATATTCCAAAAAATAAAGATCATATATATATATATATATATATATATATATATATATATATATATATATATATATATATATATGAATACATACATATATAAAAATACATTTTAGATATTTAACAGAAAATGAATTTTATAAAAAAGAAGCAAAGCAAATAGCAATTTTATATAAAATACGTCTAACTTAATATTTATGTACTATGATGCCGTATATAACTATAAGTTTATATACACAAACATACATATACACATGAATATGTAGTACATATAAGAACGTAAAATAAACCAAAACAAATAATAATAATATAAATACTACGTATATACGATGAGATATATACGTGTTTTATTAGCATGCATACGTAATATGTAATGAAAAATTCATGATATATTAAATATTTTTTAATAATAGTACTATTGTATTGCTTTCTAAATTCGCCACTTTATTGATTGCAAAGTAAAAAATAGGTAACATTTTATAGACACTAACAGACATACATATGTCAGTTGTTTATATAACCTTTGCGCGAAACTATCGCATATAATTTTTACGAACTTTTCACAATTTTAATTTAATTAGTCAAAGCAAATGAAATAAAAACGTAAAAGTTGTTTATGTAAATGTTGTTTGTGTTATATACTATAATCACCCAAAGGTGTCAATTTACTTTATATTGTGTAAAACTACAAAAATAAACTGTGTTTTGTAACGTTGCCTAGAGAATATCGTCATAACGTCGATAGCGTTAACGGCGATGAATAATTGTCGCTTTTACAAATTTCTTCCAGTTATTTCTCATGCAGCCTGGTAAAAATGTCAAATACAGTGAACTCGCAATAATGTGGACTAATAAAAACCCGTAGTTTATATTTTCGAATTTGTACACAATTTCAATTGTAGAAATTTGTAGCACTCTACTGTGTTCTTTTGCTTAACATAAAAATAATTAAAACATTAGGTATTAATTAGAAGTAGTATATATATAAATATATATTATATTGTATATATATATGTATATATGTATATATATATATATATATATATATATATATATATATATATATATATATATATATATATATATGTATATATATATATGTAATCGCTCATTTACTTCATTAGTGGCATAACTCAAAAACATGATCTTTTAGTTAAGTACCCAAAAATATACTCAATATTCTGATATATAAATTTTTTTTCTGATTTGTACAAAATTAAGAGTGCAGAAACGAAGTGTATATTCCTATATCAATGCTATCAATATCATTATCATACTGACCTGACACTTTTGCAGGACACTGCGTCCCATGAGATCTATTTTGCCCTTTTTGGAAACCATCATTGTGGATATAACTCCCAATGAGACACAAATACACACAATATGTGTTCCGCTCTCTCTGTGCTTATGAGCACGTTCACAAGCCACCACATTTGTGGATGATCGCCATACTCTTTAAATGCACTCTATCAGTTCACAATGGCTGGTAAGAATTCCGTTTTAGGAGTTTCAAGTCCGGCCTATCATGTTTGAGAAGCTCAGAACGACATATGAAATGCGGACTGATCGCTGCCGTATAGTTCCAAGCATCTTGCAAGTTCCCAATCCTTAATCAGATGGAGGATATTGGAGGCGGTGCCGCAGTGTAGGGTTTCAGCCCAAAGTAGGGTGTTGTAAAGCCTTTTGCCACTTATCTTACAGTGCCCATGTAACTAAAACAACTGGATCCTATACCTAAGCGCAAGCCTTTGTAATGTATCGTAGCAACGTTTAACCAGCCTAGACGTCATAAGATTCAAGCCGACTGCCATGAAGGCAGATTGACTGTCAAAAAATATGTTAATGGTCTTACCTTAGAGCCCACTGTCTAGATTGATCTCTCTACATATGGCAATGATCTCTGCTCTCATGGTAAATATTGTTTTTTAAGTTATTGCCCATGTGCTGAAAAACACAAATTTTTAAAATCACTTGTTAGTTCCAAATCTCAAATCTCATATTTTCATGTGCTGAATATGCTCGTTTTGTTAAACACGAAAATATGTGAAGTCTGGTAACACTTTTTTTTTGTATGAGGATAAAAATGGCTGTGTACTGTAAAATCCGCAATTTTTAAATAAAAAAATCTAACACAGCTATTGAATAAAAAAGGATTTTTTTAATATGTAAATTTTTTATTAAAATTGATCAAAGTAATGTATTTTTTAAGAAAATAAAAAAACACATTAAATTTTATTAATACGCTTTCATTTCTACTAGTTGACACCCAGTTATTGACATATAGACAAGTACACCTAGAAGTCATTTCATACTTTGCTAGCGAGTTGAAATAGCAAAATTGCATGTGATTGCGATTTTTAGCACACCAATTTTGTGACTACAAATCGTAATCGCAATTTTTTTGCTATATGTAAGTTTTAGTACCTGGCATATGACGCTTTTAAAGTAACTGAGCAATATATTTTTTTGTTTATTTTTTATTTTATTTATTTCAAATTATTTTAATAGATTAAGTTGCCTCAGCGCCTTAAAGGCATTACTGAGGCGAGTTGACAACAAATCTTAAAAGTAAAGTCTATAAAAAAAAGTAAAGTCTATAACTGTTTGTATAATAAAATATCAACAACAAAAATTGAGATCTTCAAACATGTTAAATTACTATACAAATATTTAACAAAAGACAGTATTTAACAAAAATGCAGTATAATAGAAAAAGGAGATCATTAGTTAACAAAATTGTATAACGCTATATTAAAATCACCTCTATTTTATGCAATAAGTACCATATACTCTATAAGCTGTATCGTTCCTTCCAGCTTACATCAAGCGCCATTATTTCTAATATTTGTTGGAATATTATTCCTTTTAAGTTCAATTTTGTGGTGTCCAATGTTGTTCAAACATTTAAAAAACATATATTAAAAGATGAAATTTATAAACACCATGAATTGGTAAAATTGTTTGGTATATATCAGTATACAACAAAGTTGATGGAAAAGATATAGGAAGGTTAAATACTATTTTCAGAGCTTTATTTTGCATACGCTGGAGAGATTTTAATTCAGTATTTTTTCTCCATCCATAAAGAATAACCAAGTAGTTCAAATGACTTTATATTAAGGCGTTGTAAATTAAGAGTTTAGTTTTTCTTTCAAACTTATTTTTAAATTTGTATAAAACTCCAACATTCTGAGCAATTTTCGACCTTAGGTAGTGTAAATGTTGATCCCAAACAAGGTTATTTTGTAGTATTATATCCAAATATTTTACTGACCAGCTACACCACAATGTTCCTCATTCAAACCTTTGAAAATAAAATTCATAACGTTTACAACCGCTTCCTTAGTTCCACATCCTTTCCTGAATCCATATTGAAAATTATTTAGCAATTTATTGTTGTACATGTAAGTTGACAATTTGAATTATGTATAAAGTATTTTCTCAAATGAATTGTTTATTATTGGTACCACATTTTGTTGCGTTTCGGCTTTTAGTAATGGGAATAATTTTATGAATTTTTAAAATTTTGGGGTAAGTCTGTGTACTTATAATATTGTTAAAAATATACAAAAGGTAAGGTGTTAATTCATTGGCATACATTAACAAAGATTTTGGTAAGACATTATCATGCCCACAACTCTTGTTTGGTTTTAATTGTAATATGTTGCTCTTAATCTTATCGTGGGTAGAGTACTTAAAAGTAAATCTTGTCGCACTTCGGGTTAGTGATCTGTAATTGTTGAAGTGATCTGTGGGCGGGTACTTATGTTTAGACTTTAAAACCGAAATCGATTCAGTGAAATATGAATTCAATGTTACAGCCTTTTGTAAGTCATCTAAGATTTCATCACCATTATTATTTATTATTTGAATACATTGTTTGTCAGATCTGCCAAGCGTTTTATTTATAAATCTCCAACTCTTACTTGGGTCATTTAACACTTACCAAACTGTTTATATAAAAGTTGTTCATTGATTCACGACATGCTTTTTTATTTTAAAGCTAATTCTTTTCAATTTGTTGTTTACATATTCATCGTTAGGCTCTCTTCTTCTTAGCTTTAGCAATTTACTCCTATATGAGATTAGTTTTTGCAGATTTATATTGACTTCTTGTTTGTAATTTTTCCTTATGGTTTTTTCATTTGTTAACGCTCTTGTAGCACTTTCTAGACATGAAAATAACGAACCTGTATCAATACACGCATTATTAGATTGTTGCACAAGTGGCAATACACCACGAACACAGTTTATCTTATGATCGAAGTCACAAAATAATCGTTTTTCTTTCAAAAAGTCTTTTATGCGCGTTTCTATTCCAATCTGGAAAGAAATAAGATTATGATCTGATAATTTACACTTGGTTGATTCAATAATAGATTCATTTCGATATGCATTATAATAAACGTTATCAATGGAAGTTCCACTAGACGGGCGAGTTACCATATAGTGGCAGTTGATAAAGTCATAAAGGTAGAATCACACGATTGTCGTAATGAACCAATAATTAGTGTATTTTATATGCCAATCGTGTGATTATACAATTTATTAGCTCACACAGCAACTCACAATATTATTGTGTTTATTTATCCCAATTAAATGCAACCCTGGTGCGACAATCGACAATAAATTTTGTATAAAATAAGACAACCGTGTGAATGCAGAATTTTTAATTGGGACAATTTTATTATTGTGCGTTAATTTGTCACAATAAAATTTGTACCAGATTGGTGTATTTGAGTCAATCGTGTGATCCCAGTTTAAGTTGTTAGCAAATTTAACAAATCTTCAGAAAGATTTACATTTAAGACATCAATATTAAAACCACCTGCAAAAACGCAAGGATTTCGGCCGTAGAAACGAAGCAAATATATATTTATATATTTTATATATAAATATGTATATAAATAACAAGTTGAAACCAGTCCTCGCTACATACTGACACTAAGTGAACAGTTAAAATTTTATAAAAGAGTACAGAATATATTAACATGTCAAAGAAAATCTTAATATTGATCAATACTAAGGCTAAGACTAATTTTATATGTGTTTAGCAATGGTATACATAGTTTCTTATTTTTAAATTTGTGATATCTATTAAGGTAGGATCACATGATTGTCGCAATGCTCCAATTTTAAGCAATTTTTATTGTGCAGTTTTGAGGTACAATAAAGAAATTGTTCCAATCAAATTCTCTGCAGTCACATGATTGACCACGTTTAACGATTAAATGGATTAAATGGAAAAAAATTCCCGCTTTTCAGTCACACGATTGTTCTATTATAGGATAAATATGAAAAACAGTGGTTGTACTAGATTGCAAATTTTATTTTGCTTACATTTCAATAAATTGAAGAAAAAACAATTCACTAAAATATTTATTTGTCTAAAGTAAAGATGATTTGTTTTCTAAAAAAATAAAAGCTTCATCGGCTTTGATTATCGTGTTGATAAAAAAGTGAATATAATGAAAAAAAGAAATGGTAGAAGTTTGTGATGCATTTTACAAATAAATAAAAAAATGCATATTTTAATGGATAACAATTTAAATACCGTACAAACACGTTTTTTTCAGAAAAAAATCAATTAAAAAATAATACTTGGTGAATATTGTCTTCTTCAATTGCCGCACAAGAATCCATTAAATATTGGTGTATTTGTGGCGTTTACATTGGTGCATGATTGCCTTTAAAGCAGATTTCGATAAACAGCTGTTCTTCTCTTCTGTTTTCACACGTATGTAGTCACACGCATAGGCAAAAAATAAGTAAAAATAAACAAAAAGAAGTAAAGAGGAAACGTGGCCACAACTACCATAATTGTAAAATATTAGTTTGCCGAGTGCTGCTTTAAAGCTTTCACACGATTGTCGCAATAGGGTTGCATTTGATTGGGATAAATAAGCACAATAATGTTGTGAGTTGCCGTATCTGGAATACACTAATTATTGGTGCATTACGACAATCGTGTGATCTTACCTTTAGTCAAAGTCCATAGAAAATATTTACAGTGTTTCTAAAGAACTGTAGACGGTTAAGTGGTTTTTGAATTTATTACTTCCTTATTCTTATCATTACAAAAACAAAACTATACAGTAGCATTGATCCCTTTTCATTTTTAAAATACATTTTTATTAAACATTCATTTTAAGTAAGATTCTTTTTTTTCAAATAATTAACAATTTTAAACATTGCTACGTATGAGGCAAATCGAATTCAAATCGAATTTAAATTTGACGAAACCTATAATTAAGTTGAAATGTGCAAGCAAATCTGTTGTAACGATATAATCCGTTATAACCGGTATACATAAACAATTTCTACTGTGTTAATAAAATTATTTGTCGTAATTTCTACACAAAAAAGTAGTGAAATTTTAATTTTATATAAAAAATATCTTTAAACGTTATTGGTAAAAATATTGTTAGAAAAATAAGTTCCAAATCATACAAATTGATTAATAGTGCATTGGCGTAGAGATTATAATATAAACATTTCAATAGTTATTTGGTATCGCTTATAAAATACGTACTAAGTGTATTTATATATCGTAAACTTGTTAGAAAAACACACTATAATTTATATATAACAAATAAAAAACCAAACATGATTTATTACAACATTTTAAATAATAAATTATCTAGGGATTAAACTTAAAATTAAAAGATATACATCTAATATATACATATGTTTTGAAATTTTACCCTTTTAACAGCATAAACGAAATACAAATTCTATAAAAAATCGAAAATTAAAGCATTTGAAAAAAAAATGAAAAACCAGTATAAGAAGTAACTTTTTTCATTGCTTTTCTCTAATCATAGTTATTATTTAATATTGTATTTTAATTTTTATTTTTAAAATCTTATTATGTTCGCTTATGTTTTTTTATAAATAAATAAATATAAATTTATTATATTCCAACGTTTATAATCTGTTATAATAAAAAAATATATATATTTTCCTTAACATTTAGCTTAAAACAAGTAATGTATGTTTCGTTTTTATATTTTAGTTTGAAATATACGTACATTCCCTTTAAATTGAAATAATTATTACAATAAAATATAACAATTATATACAAACTAAAAATAAAAATTAATTATTCATTACCATAAAATACATTAAAAATTACGTATTTTAAAGACAAAAAAAAAAATTTCAAAAAGACAACTTTGTAGTGAACGTTTTTATTAAAATAAATAAGAATTAATTTGAAATATCAAAAAATTATTTTGTCCAATTATTTTAAAATATTTAAAAAATAGTTTAAAAAATTCAAGTTTTATTTAAAAATACCAATATTTCTACATTAACAAATTCTTAAAAAAAGAATTGCTAAATTTTATTTGTCGGTCATTGCTAAACGGCACGTTTATCCCTATTCTGCGTTTTGACTACGTCTTCGCGTTCAATTACGCTACGATCGAAAATTCGTATTAAAAAATTGAGTCGAAGGAAAAATATGAAGACAATAGGGTTCACAAAAGTGTTTTCCTATGGAACGTATGAAATAGGAACAGAAACATAAGCAAATTTGTTAGCATTGAAATAAAATTCAAAATTTAGTGCATAGAAGTTAACATAAAAACATTCCCTCCATTATTCTCTCCACTTCTCTATTTTATTGACAGCAGCTTTGGAAAGAAAATAATCATTTGGCGAAAAAAAATCACATTTTCAAGAAAAAAAAATCATAATTTTTTAGTGCAAAAAATGTATTACAAAAACATAAAAATAATAATAATTAATTTATAAAAGACAGATGTCATATTGTAACGGGTGATTATGTTAGCCGATTGGGTTTTGAAAATTTGAAAAGAAAGAGAAAATTTGCAAAAGTGAATGAAATATTTATTTGGAGCGATAAATGAATGGCTTCTATTTACTTAAAGATTACTTAATTTGAATGTTGCCCTCGGCAACGTTGTGATGGCCCATTTGTTAGTTCAAATTTTTGCATACTTTTTCTAGCGTTTAATCCGGTATCTCATCCATTGCATTTGTAATGTTATCTCCCAGGACTAGAATTATAGCTGGCTTATCTCTGTAGACGAGAGACTTGTATAGTGAGGTTACATCGCATAATCTTGGTAGCTGTTCTAAAATATGAGATTAATTTCTCATCAAACGTGCCTGTCAATAGGCTCATGGTAGAGAGTTTCGTGTGGCATGTGACACCGTCTTGTAGAAACTATATGTCAGCCAAGTTAAGTTTTCCATTTTAAGCAAAAAAAGCTGGACTATGCCATTGCCATTTCTGATGAAGTATGGTCAGCGTAAATTGGAAGTTGTTGAACTGGCTCTGGTTGCTCTTCACACCAAATTCGTCAATTCTGTTTGTTGACGTACCCATTGAGCCTAAAATGAGTTTAGTCGCTGAAGATAGTTTTCGATACGAACCACATTTCTCACACAGCATAAAGTTTGATAATAAAATTCAAAGATTTGAAAGCGTTGTTCGTTTTTTAGTTTATCCATGGTGAAATGGCAAACACCTCTGAGTATTTTTGGTATTTCCACATATCACGAAATAAAATTACTATCATCAGCATCATTCGTTTTTGAGGTTTTTAACAAAATTCTTCACAACTACGATTATCTAGAGTTGACAAGACGAAGTTCTCTAAGTTCTAAAACTTGAATATCTTTATCATCTATCTTTATCATCTATTATTTATATTAATCCTGTCAAAGAAGATATATTTTTATTTATAATATTTGAAGGGTCAAGACATAAAAGCTCTTTGTAAACAACATCGTTAAAATAAAATCAAAGCTTCTTCGTTTTCAAATAAAATTATTTTATTGAAAATAATTTAACGTATTGAAAATAATGTTAACGTATGAGTGATATCTTTTCGTACTAAGTATTTATGTACTCTTTTTAATGTATCAAACTTTAGAAAAAACGATTTTCCTTTTTTCACTTAAATTTCTTCAAAAATGCTTTATATATACTTTGTTATGCCACGAAATTATGATACATTTTTGTCTAGGTTGGACACAGGGTGCATACATCTATATATATTAAAGAGGACTATAAAATGCGTTCTAATTGATGTTCTCTGATATGTGCCAACCGATTTGTATGATTTTATGTATATGAGGTTTTTGTAGGTTCATTAGTTCGCGAGTTATTGACTTTAGAGTGAAACCATTTTTATTGCATAATTTTTACATGGAAACGAACTTTTTCATAGCATTTAAACTCTGTGTTAGATAATATTTTTAAAACTACGTATATAAATTGCATATGCATGTAGATAGCTTTCATTTGGTGTGTGGCTTTACTGGGCGGTACCATGCCAATATAAAATTTGTATTTATAGTCTATATCTTTAAAACTGTAATAGTAAGAGTCTCTAAATTTGGCCCAAACAACTTTGTGGTCAATACAAATCATCTGCCAGAAATTAGGCCAAATTGGATAAGTGGGAGTAGCACCTCCCATACAAAGTAAATATTGATTTTGTATATCTTTGGAACGGTGATAGTGGAATTCTAAACTTAGTCTAAATAAATTAATAGTTAATATATACAAATAAAATATTGATTTTTATATATTTAGAGATCGATTAGAATGAAAGCTTCTGAATTTGGTCTAAATGACTTCTTAGATAGTACAAACCATTAGTTAAAAAATCGGAATCGGACAAATGGGTCTGGTATCTCCCATACAAATTAAATAATGATTTTTGTATATCGTGAGAATGGTTAGAGTTGAAGTTTCTAAAAAATATGGAATTTTTCATGTGTAAAGAACGGTAACAGTTAAAGCTTTCTTTATCTATCCACATCTCCACCTGGATGTATGGGCAAATATACTGCTCAATATTACCAAGAATCCTGTCATTCTATGAATAGAGTATTTCAAACTACTATAGACGCTAAAATATATACTAACTTCGATCTAGGGCCTATTTAAAAAAAATACTTTGATAATAAATTTGATAAATTAATTTTTTTTACAGAAAGATGACTCATTTACCTTTAAATTGTTTTGATATTCGCTTAAAGGTTACATAGATAAGTATCTGAATTTGAAGATCGAAACTCTGGCCAACTTTTGAACCGAGTACTTTTTGGCTGGTAGGCTGGTGTCTTACCTACCATACCATAGCGGCACACAACCCTCTTCAACAACTTGCGTTGTGTTGTAGCCAAAGCACTCTTCGGCTAACCGCAATTTCAGTGACATGAAGCCAATGCCCTAATTAATGGCTGACTATCCGAAAATATGATTATGTGCGCACCTCTGATGCCTATCAGTAGGTTTATCCCGGGATCCGCACAAGGCCCCGAAACTTATTCCCCGCGATCAGGGAACATCTCGAACCCCCATTCGAAAACTAGTTTAGGAAAACCCCAAATTCTTTTTGGAAATTAAATTTTTCCTAATTTTGGGTTAGAACCCCAAATCTGGCTGCCCTTAGCATACCACACAAGCAGAATAAATTTTGTAAACAGTAAACTGCATTTTGAAACCACTTAGCTTCGCGTAAATATTTAAGTGGAATTGTAACGTAATGCTTTCTTTTTATTGATTTTTTCGGATACTGGAAAATTATTGATTTCTTTGCGTTTGCATTTTATTGATTTGTAGTTGTAGGCATTTATTGTAAAATTTTAGTTTAAGAATATTTTTGAAAATAAATTCAGTCCTCAAGTAGCACTCCAACCGAAAAGTGGTTTTAATTTTATAACAACTAATTTACACAAAGGGGTTCAATAATAAAACACAATTTTTAGTTTTTTTTTAATATGTGTATGTAATTGGAAAAACGTATATTTGTATTTTTATTAAATTACATACATATTGGCTGTGCTAAGCCAATATAAAATTTGTATTCATATGTCCATATCTTTGAAACGGTAATAGTAAGAGTTTCTAAATTTGGTCACTATAAATCATCACCCAAAAAGTGAGCGAAATGGGATAAGTGGGTGTAACACCTCCCATACAAAGTAAATATTCATTTCTGTATATCTATAGAACGGTAATGAAAGTTTCTAAATTTGGTCCAAGTAACTTTTTTGTCAATCTAAATAAATAAAATGTAATAATAAAGTAATAATATAAATCGTCATCAAAAGTGGGTGGAATTGAAAAGTGGGTGTTGCATCTCCCACACAAAGTTTATATCTTTGGAACGATAATAGTGCAAAGTTATGAATTTAATCTAAGTAACTTCGTAGTCATTACACATTATCAGTCGAAATATGGACGAAATTGAATAAGTGGGTGTGGAACCTCCTATACAAAGTAAATATTGATTTTTGTAAACTAGAAAATGGTAGAATGGCAGTTTCTAAACTTGGTAAAAGGGCTTGGTAGGCAATACAAATCATTAGTTTTAAAGTGGTCGGATCGATAATAAAGAAAAGTTTTGAATATGGTCTAAGTAACTTCGTAGTCAATACACATTATCAGTCGAAATATGGACGAAATTGAATAAGTGGGCGTGTATTGAAGATGCATAGTAACTATTAATTTTTGTGTTATCTTAAGAACGGTAATAGTAAAGGTTTCTACATTGTGTTTATGCACCTTCTTGGATAGGACACATCATCAATCAACAACTGGGCCAGATTGGATAAGTGAGAGTGGCTTCTTCTATTTTGCATGTATGGAAAAAGGTAACAGGTAAAGTTTCATTATCTGTCCACATCAGCCAAGCACAGGAGAGATTTGATAAGCGGGATATTAAATGTGTGCATTCCTTCAAATTTTTCTTATGAGGAATAAATTTTATGGGTATACAACACAAAGGATCCCAGTAACACGGGACGGGTTACTCTAGTTAAGTATATATTCGTTGTGTGTTTGACTAAAATAAATAATACATTAAAAAATTTCAGCCAAATAAAAATTTTGCGCGAAACAAACAAAAATCAAATGAATCTCCATCATCAAATTCACATCCTAGATTCGAATTGAAACGTATAATAGGGTTTGATTGTGTATTGTCCATTTGTAAAAATTTGTTAGAGCAATAATTATATTCGAGAAAAAACTAAGCTGAAAAATTGAGAGCAGAATATTTTGTTTAGCATTAAAATTATTTAATATAGGCTTGTGTAAATCACCAATCATTACGTTCTGTATTTCTTGTTAATAACGAAAATTTTCCCACTATTTACATAACCGGCTACCAATTTGCATGCCCTCTTGCTATAGGTGATTGTTTTTAGAAATTTTGATAATGCTTTCAGTCCAGACATTATAGTTAAAAAAAGATAACTAAAAATTAAAAATTTTTCCTTCAGTAGTGAGTGTTGAAATTACTGTTACAAGGACATGGCTTATTTACATACGCAAAATTTCGTTTATGCCGACTATAAAACGTTTTTATCTTAAACCAGGGAAAATCCAAATCAACTTAAAAACTACCTACTCATTTTATATTTTCCGGTTCTTTCTAAAATTCTAAAGCGATGCAAATATCTTAAATCCAACACGTCTTTATCTCCACGTTTGGAGCGCACATAGGCTAGCCAGATCCAGATAGTCAAAAAAACTTGATATTTAAAAAAACTGTGAGAAAAACGCATGGTAATAACTTTAACATCTCTAAGAAATTCAATACTTTTTGATGAAAATAACATAAGTATGTACATACATATGTACACTATTGGACAAAATAAAGTGCAAATTGCCATCAGAGAAAAAAGAGATAAACTTAATATTATTGTTACAAAATTAATTGAATTTATTAATTTCGTTTGCATTTCAGTGTCAAAAAAAAAAAAAATAAAAACTTAAATATTTTAATTACAATTTTGCGCAAAACAACATAAATTAAAATGCCTTCTGCTAACAGTTGGACAAAATAAAGTTCAAATGCAAAATCTTGGATGATAAACGCAGAAGGGAAGGGATATTATAATAATGAGAACTTAGTAGCTTTCCCATTATTAAATATAACCTCACAAAGTCTTTTAGGTATACTTGTAGTCAAGTTTTTAAAAATTTGTATAGGAATTTCTCTCAATTCGGCATTCGATATTCCATTGGAATATTATTATCTAACTTGGTCCACTGGTCTCCTACGATGCTCAGATCTTTGCTTTGAGCCGGTTATTCCAGTGTTTCGGTATAGTTTTCTTGAAAATAGTTCTTTGCGACCTTGCTCGTATGTTTAGGGCCATTATCTTCTTGGAAGTGCCCGTAATCATATCACTACTATTAACACTATGCACACCAGTCATTTTTGTTTCAATTCTGACTATTCGACCCACTTCCAAGAAAGAAAACCATGCAATGTGTTTAGATTAAAGTTTTTTGAGAGTACGGTGTGAATTTTGAATTTTTTTAGTTCGTGTTTCGAGTCATCTGGACAAATCACTCGATTCAAATATGATTATAGCAAAGTTACATACATTTGGCAAAGGCCAAAGGCTTTCTTATATTTTTTGCGTATCGTAGTAATGGTTTTTTCTTTGTGTAAAAGTTTTTAGACAACTCTGGCTAATGCTTCTCCATATTGTACGTGACGGAACACTTAAATTTAGTTCTTCTTAAATCTTCCTAGAAGAAGAAAACGTTTATTAATTTTGGCTAGGATTATTATACGATCCTCTTTACGTCCTGTAGTCTTGAGCTTTCTCTCAGACATTTTTAAAACTTCGTTTGATTTTCGAATCCTGCAGAGCTCAAAGGTTATTTTTGCTTGTGATATTAAATATGTTATTTTTTTGGACAATTCTTTGTAATTTATTTCATTTTCGCATTTTTTAATAACAGGTTTCTGAAAGTTTTCGACAATGACTTCAGTTTGATGTCTGTGGAGATGGCAATTTTGTCAAAGACTACAAGACTAAAATATTTTGTGAGGTCATGTATAATAAGAAGGAGGGACTAAGTACTGATCATTATAATATCCTGTCATATTTCCACGCTTATCATCCAATATTTTGCATTTGCACTTTATTTTGGTTAGTGAGTATTTTAATTTATGTTGCTTTGCTGAAAAAGTTTAATTTAAATATTTAAGTTTTTATGTTTTCTACACTGAAATGTAAACGAAATAAATAAACTCAAATAATTTCTTAGCAATACTATTGAGTTTGTCTCTTTTTTTCTATGATGAAATATAACAAAGGTAATTTGCACTTTATTTTGTCCAATAGTGTATATTAGGGTGGGTCAATTTTTTTTGTAAATAGGCGTATAGCAGAAACATTATCTACAATAAATTCTAAGAAAACTTGCCTAAGAAACTAAAACTAGTCTAAAATCAAAACTAAGCTTCCGTCAAGATTTGGAAATTGGGGGATTCGTTTAAATTTGACAACAGAGTTTAGACATAAATGCTGCTATCTCAAAAAGTACTAAAGATGCGGATATCCTTTTCAAACAACAGGACCTAAGTCTTTTTTAGAATCTATTCGAGGTGTTTGGATTCGACTTTCTAATGTCACTGCTAAGACATCGTCACGACTTTTTGCAATTATTCGTTGTGAAACATGCGTTAGCAACTACACAAATCGCTCGGTTCCCTGGATGTGCGAAGGAATACATGGATCTGGAATTGGTACATCATCAGATTTTATATACTTCAATAGGTGCTCGCGTGGGATGCTTGCACTAAATGGAGACTCAATACGTTGTCTTTATCTAAGTCGACTAAGTTTATACGCAATTGAAATGAATGGGATGCTTTTTATAAGTCCCGAGTTTAGTTGAGTCCTACAATTGTTTACGACAATACAAAATTTTGTTAATGGCTCTTTCACGAACATGTTTCATTTCGTCAAAAAGCATTAATAATACTGTTACAAAAATAAGGTTGGGCATCCCTGCGCTTATTGCATCGCTAAAATAAGTAAACAAAAGCTGCAAGAACAACTATACGTGCTGTTTATGAATAACCAGAATCAACAACAACAAACATTAGCAGAGATAAAGTAAATAAAATAAATAATAATAATAAAATAAATAACCAGTAACAACAAAAACTAACAGGAAAGAAATCAGGTAACAGACAATAAACAACAACAAATACTAAGAGCTGAAAGAGGTAGATGTTCATAAACGCATGGCTACAAAATAACTAAAAAGAAATTAAAAGTAAGATATGCAATCTACCTGAAATATCGAGAGGTTCGAAAGCTTTCGATGTATTGTTTACTCAGCCATGTAAAAAGCACATCGATGCGAACAACAATTAGTTTATTTGGTGTAAACTCAGCGAACGTTTTATTGGTTTGAACTCAGTGTAAGAGAGCTTAGTGTGGTTAAACTCTGGTTGAAGAGGTTGTGATAGAACCTAAGTTGTAACTACGATCGGTTTGAAGATCTTTAAGTAGAAAGATCTGTCGAGTAATTGTTGTTGTTTACAAAATTTTAAACAGACGGAGTAATTAAGAATAGAAAATTGTTATTGCTTGTAACAGGTTACAAGCAGTGGTGCACAAAATTGTGTTGAATAAAGGATTTTAATTAAAAACTAAGCACAAGATTTATTTTATTTTAACTACAATCTACGAACTCATACATACACGTTTATAAAAAGGTAAAAACGTAACAATATATGTATTTTCCGGATGGGCGAAAAAAGCATTGTTTTGTATCGTTTTGTTTACAATTTCTCGAAGATTTTGTGGAAAAATTGCGTTGATTTAATAAATTTATATAAAAGCGCACTGCCATGTATATAAATACTGAATTATTAAATTTTACATTAAAATACATCGGTACATAAACTTTTATAATAAAGTTAGCAAATATTTTTAAATTTGTTGAAGGCAAACTTGTTACAACGTAAGTATAGGCGCAAGAGTCTGCTGGCTTTTGTTAACCAGCGAGAAAGAACAATTTGTTCCGGCTTCCTGCTGGCTATATCTTCTGAACACGAACCTTTCGATATAGAACGTAAGTAAAAAGATTTTTGTCATCTTTAGCGTCCAAAGGTGGAGGCATATTTCCCAATCAAATCAAAATCAGGTAAAGCCTACAACGGAATATTTGTTTTACTTTTATTCGACTTACCGGAAGTTGAATACAGGTATGATTTAATTTCGTCAAAGCCCCTCTAGCAGTAAGTGGTCCACTTGTAGTATATTTTTCTAAAGTATTGAACAAATGGCGAAGCGGGAGTTCGTTGGAATGCAACAAACAAACAAACCAATGTAATGGCTTATTCAACAAAACTTTAAAGTTTCATATAAGTCCAGTTCCAGTATTGGTAGGTTTCCCATTGCAGCCAACTCCAATCAAGATGGTAAAGCGATATTTTTTTCCTTCGAGAACTCACATAATTACAGCTGTTTAGTATAGGAGTCCTCAGCGTCAATTTTTATGTGACCTAACAACTTGCATACCGGCTCTTTAACAATCAATATATGAGACTGCTTTTAAACTCTCGGATGGTATTTTCCACTAATTTCTTCCCATTTCAGTTCATCATTTTGTCTGCTATCAAAAAAAGCTAGTAAGGCTGAATCATCGTTTTGCATATGACGAACTGATACCCTGCTTTTAATGTTTTCACGACCTACTTTGGATTTATCCATAATAATTAGTTCCCCACTTTCATCAGTAGGAACAATGTCTTTAAATAAAGCTGTAACTAAACACGAGGCAACTTTGTCTGAAATGCCGAATCTATCACACATCATAGTAATTGTGCCGTATATCTTAGCGTAAGATACCCTTTTGCGCAGAGAGAGACGTCCATTTGTGAAGAGTCGAGTTCGCTGGACAGTTGGTCTACCACATTTAACACGCATTCAGGAATTGGATTCTTTCTGCTAGTGTGTTGGTCAATCATGAATGCTTCGAGAGGATCAGGAATTAATCCATAGCAGCATGACATTGCTTTTTTGCAACTGCATTTACCGGTATAAAATACATCATTTAACGATGCCTCAAATACTGACTATGTATTTACCAGTTGATATGTTTTTTAATTCTTTATGGTATTTGTTGAGAAATGTATTTAGTTTCTTAACACCAGAAAGACTGAAACTTAGGACATACCTATATTGCCCAAAAGCACTCAAAATGACATTGTGAAAGAATAACTAATGTGTAAAGAAATTTTATTAACTTTTTTATTAGAACAACTGTCACTGCATAAAGATTCGAATAACAATTATAACTTTTGCTAATGCAAAAAATTCTTTGTTTAAAACATAAATAAAAAAATTTTTACAAAAAAAGTATTCGACATGGAAAATATTCTTAAAATATAAAACATTTATTGTTGGTTTAAAAACGAGTTGTTTTTCCTTAATGTCTTATAACCTCTCTTAAACGTTCTGACATAGATCTTAGCAATTTTTTTGTGTATTCAAAATCAATATTGCCCCCTCTTTTTGCAGGATTTATTTCAATTAATTTTTATTTGTAAAGTCACGTTTTCTATTTTTTTCCGAGTAATTCCAAATATTTAACAGGGTTTAGATCTGAAAATTGTGGCGGGGTTTTATTATTTTTGGGTAATTATATAAAAGCCTAAGCTTTGTATTGATGGCCAAAAGCCTAGGATCATTATCTTGATAGAACCGAAATCAGCCGGAGGCTCCTAATTTTTCAACGGTCTGTCGTAAATTTTTCTTGAGGAAGTCAAAGTATTTGTGATGATCTATTATGCCATCAATAAATGCTAAATTGCCCACACCTGATGCCGGCACACATCCTCAGATCGTAACACCACCTCAGCCGTGTTTTACAGTTGGTACAATATTTTTTCTTCCAACTCGGTATTGGGTATCCGATATACTAAAACCTTTCTATCACAACCACAAAGGTTATGTTTGTTTTCATCAGCAAAAATATCATCCATCCAGAATTCAGGAGGCTTAGAAACGGACTCTTTAGCGATATGTAATCTAATACCTCTAATTTTCTTGGAAATGAGGGGTATATTTCTGACATATCTAGCATGGAAATCGTGTTTTTTTAATATTTCTTTTTGTTTGTGTATTACTGAAATGCCTAAGTGCTCCTCGGTACTTTTGGCTAGTGTTGATGCATTAACTTTGGAATTCTTTTTCATTTCATGCACGATTCGTCGTTCACCTGCTTCAGTAAGTCTTCGAGGACGACCATTTTTAGACTTGTTGACCACAGTCATCTCACTTTTTTTATATAATCAAAGTCGTTCTTTATTTTTTAACTATTTTTGATGTTGTGCTTTCAGATTTTCCTAATTTAAAATGATGAATTATTAAATTTCTTATATCGACAAAAGTCGGTTTTCCTTTGCATCCCATCTTTATGATCATATGCACATTAATGAGAAAAAAAAACTCTAAACCTAAATTTTAACGGTACTAATAAAAGTAAAAATATAAATTTTAAACAAACCTATTGTCAAAAGAAAAGAAGTAAACGATAATTGTCGAATATTTTCTTTGCTTTGAAAATTTTGTATTTTTTGTTAACTAAATAATTGGCTAAATAATTCTAAAATGCACAATGTTTATAAATTTTGTAACTGTAAATCAAATAACAGTTACAACGTGACAAAATACAATGATATAGTATGCAAAATTAGTAATTATATCAACATTTTAAGAAAATTTACGAAAATAAAATGAGTTTTTTTGACCACTGTATAGTATAAATAAATTAACAAGTTACAAAAATAATGATAAATAATTTAAAAAATAAAGACCAATTTTAAAAATGACTAAAAAAAAAGTTGAAATTATTTAGTGATAAATACAAGTTCAACCAATAACTTTAAGCAAAATAATCGTATAAAAGCTTTATAAGATTCGTTGAGTAGCTATTTAGCTGTTGGGTTTGCAAAAGAAGATTCCATAGGCGAGCAGCATAAACAAAAAATTGCAATTCAGAAACCAGGTACCGATGATGTGGAATAAAATCTTTCTGCCTCTAAAAGGTCTGGCAAATTTTATCCTATCATAAGGGTATCGAGGAGATTGGGTGAAGACTATTCCATGCATTAACAAAAAAAAAACTCTAATTTGAATTATATTCCTAAAGTAACTCCATAAAGTTTTGAAGTGAAACGGGATATATGATCGATTGGTCTCAAGCCATACACGTATCTCAAAATATTATTGTACAACACCCTCAACTTATTATTATTTATTTGCTAGCAGTAAAGTAAAAGTACTGTTACACCAATTACACCAAGATTTTTAAAATTATTCACAACATCTTATTTATCACAATGTTGTCTTACACATCGTGAGTATTAGTCACCCTGCAAATAATAAGGCACTTGGACTTGGTGGGATTAAGCAAAAAACCCTTTGTCGTAGCTCACTGATATATTGTACATAAATCGTCATTGAGTCTTTCGGTATTCTCCCCTCAAATTGAACCGGACTGCTCAAATACAATTGTATATCATCCACGAACATATGTTTTTTGTAATAAGAGAGCTGCGCTCGCAAATCGTTTATATAAATAGAAAAAAGAAGCGGAACAAGAATCGAGCCCTGTGGAAGCGCTCTAAATAGTTTAAAAGAACGAGATTTATCATTGCACGTGCAAACCGATTGCCAACGATCGGTCAGATGCGAGGATAACATTTTCACCGATGTTAAGGAAAAATTGAAAAAATGCCTTAGTTTGTTTTAGACGATACCATAATCAATCATGTCGAATGCTTTAGAATGATCGTGTAAGCCCAAAAAAATTATATTATCATCATTCAACCCGAATCGCATATTCTCGGAGACGTCAAGTAAAGCCGAAGCACAGCACAGTTTAAAACGATACCACGATCAACCATATCGAATGCTTTAGACTGATTGAGTAAGACCAAAAAAATTATATTATCATCATTCAGCCTGAATCGCAAATTCTCGGAGACGTCAAGTAAAGCCCAAGCACAGTGTGATAACAACCTATTCCTTTAAATAAACGACGACATCTGTAAATAGAGAATTGTTTCCAGTACTTTGGATAAGTAGGAAGGAAATAGCAATTGGCCTAAATTCTGTCCCGGATTTGGATATCGGTACTATCTTCGCATGCTTCTTCGTAATATAGGGTAAAAGGACTGGCAGTAGAATTCTAATAAGTTTCGAATGCATATTACCACAACCAACGGCATTCGACTTGCTTTAAAACTAGCCCAAATTAATAGTATATTATGTTTGAATTCTGCGATAACATGGTTTTTTCATTAAATCTATGCCGTTTTTTTAAAATACCTTAAACTATAATATTTATATCTCTCGGCGGGAGCTAGGTTTTCATTTTAGACCTATACTTTCTTTGAGAAGTTTTCTTAGAATTTTGTGTATGTTTTTCTCACCCGAACAAATTGACCCACCCTAATATACATACACACAAACAAGTAAACAAAGAAAGTTGATACGATCGTACTTTTTCTGATACTATTTAACATACAAAAATACCGTAGTATTCCCCTAACAAATTTGATACTCTCATAAACATTTTACATTTCTTTGTTTCATCATTTTCCGGTTTTTATTTATTTTTAGTACTAATGGCAACTCGAATACACTATTGATCAAAAAGGAATAAAGTTGAAATACTTGGGAAGTAATACCGTTTTTCTGATAGGCGCTATTGAAAGCAACAAGAATATGTTTTTGAAATATTCATAACACCTTAAAATTATGAGTTATGGGTTAAATATCAGTATTTCTTGCCTTCATGCACTTATAAGCTAACAACTTAGCTGAAAGTGGACCAACAGAAATATAGCTGGTTTGTCCGATATTACGGATATTAAATAGGGATATCTACGTATTTACATAGGTTCTCTGGAGAGTGTGCATAATATGTCGAGAATTGTTAATGAACTCCGAGTGTCTCTGGATGACATAGCAATAGGACATTGAAGATAACTGCAGGGCGGCTGTACAATAGCAGGCAGATACTATTTTGGATTGAACGGATCGATTGGGAACATTGGTCGAGAAGCCTCTTCGGCAGAATAGGCAGCTGGTGTCACGGAAATTTCGCCCAATGGTGGTCACACTACACTATTCTTTTACATTCATTATTTTTTAGATTTTATTAATTAAAATTGATCAATTTTTAGCAAGCAATAAATTGTTTTTTCTTTAATGCCTAAAGCTATGTTACCATTTGGCAATTATTTGACGCAAAAAACGTAACTACGATTTTATAGAAACATTTTATGATTTAGATTTTTATTTAAATAAAAAATAAAAAAGCAAATATTTTTATAAAACAAATAGTTTCAAGAAATTTAACAAGTACTAATAAGTACTTGGGGCAGTTAAACAAGAAAAATTTAAGCGAAATACGGGAAAAAATATTTAAGATAATTAAGCAAAAGTTTTTTAGATGTGTGGTTTTATCAGAAAGTGATACGAAAAACGGTGATTTAGAAATTGAGGCAAATAAACGGCAATTAAGCGGGTTGTACTATATTATTTTTCTTACTTCGAATTGCCAACTGTAGAAAGTAACAACAATTGAAAAAAAGACATGCAACTAAAAATCACGCAGATTTTTTTTAGTTGGCATCCTTTTTTTTTGATTAAACGCCTTGCAACACACTCTACCACACAAACACGCACACAAGAATAGAGAGTGTAGCAAGCAATAAATGTGTTGTATATTAGAGACTCGTAGTTGCATAAAAATGTTTGCTTTTGGTAAATTGATAAGGAATATAGGAACTTTGCAACACATTTGGACAAAATCACATACGTATAGTAGTGTGGTAGTCTTTATCTCAAATTTATCGATATTTATTTATTTAATGTTGGTTGATATTGCATTTTATTTTCAAGTATTTGTTGGTTTATTGTTATTTACCAAATACTTGATTTTTTTAATTTTAAAAATTTAAACAACACATCCATACACATACACAGACGTACAGGGAACGATTGAAGTAAAAGAAGTACTGTTTTCGGTTGCTTTTAAGATAAGAATTGTTTCTTTATTTTTTCGTCTATTTTAGTTTATTGACCAATTTCTTTAAAAACAAAATAATAATAATAATAATAATAATAATAATAATAATAATAATAATAATAATAATAATAATAATAATAATAATAATAATAATAATAATAATAATAATAATAATAATAATAATAATAATAATAATAATAATAATAATAATAATAATAATAATAATAATAATAATAATAATAATAATAATAATAATAATAATAATAATAATAATAATAATAATAATAATAATAATAATAATAATAATAATAATAATAATAATAATAATAATAATAATAATAATAATAATAATAATAATAATAATAATAATAATAATAATAATAATAATAATAATAATAATAATAATAATAATAATAATAATAATAATAATAATAATAATAATAATAATAATAATAATAATAATAATAATAATAATAATAATAATAATAATAATAATAATAATAATAATAATAATAATAATAATAATAATAATAATAATAATAATAATAATAATAATAATAATAATAATAATAATAATAATAATAATAATAATAATAATAATAATAATAATAATAATAATAATAATAATAATAATAATAATAATAATAATAATAATAATAATAATAATAATAATAATAATAATAATAATAATAATAATAATAATAATAATAATAATAATAATAATAATAATAATAATAATAATAATAATAATAATAATAATAATAATAATAATAATAATAATAATAATAATAATAATAATAATAATAATAATAATAATAATAATAATAATAATAATAATAATAATAATAATAATAATAATAATAATAATAATAATAATAATAATAATAATAATAATAATAATAATAATAATAATAATAATAATAATAATAATAATAATAATAATAATAATAATAATAATAATAATAATAATAATAATAATAATAATAATAATAATAATAATAATAATAATAATAATAATAATAATAATAATAATAATAATAATAATAATAATAATAATAATAATAATAATAATAATAATAATAATAATAATAATAATAATAATAATAATAATAATAATAATAATAATAATAATAATAATAATAATAATAATAATAATAATAATAATAATAATAATAATAATAATAATAATAATAATAATAATAATAATAATAATAATAATAATAATAATAATAATAATAATAATAATAATAATAATAATAATAATAATAATAATAATAATAATAATAATAATAATAATAATAATAATAATAATAATAATAATAATAATAATAATAATAATAATAATAATAATAATAATAATAATAATAATAATAATAATAATAATAATAATAATAATAATAATAATAATAATAATAATAATAATAATAATAATAATAATAATAATAATAATAATAATAATAATAATAATAATAATAATAATAATAATAATAATAATAATAATAATAATAATAATAATAATAATAATAATAATAATAATAATAATAATAATAATAATAATAATAATAATAATAATAATAATAATAATAATAATAATAATAATAATAATAATAATAATAATAATAATAATAATAATAATAATAATAATAATAATAATAATAATAATAATAATAATAATAATAATAATAATAATAATAATAATAATAATAATAATAATAATAATAATAATAATAATAATAATAATAATAATAATAATAATAATAATAATAATAATAATAATAATAATAATAATAATAATAATAATAATAATAATAATAATAATAATAATAATAATAATAATAATAATAATAATAATAATAATAATAATAATAATAATAATAATAATAATAATAATAATAATAATAATAATAATAATAATAATAATAATAATAATAATAATAATAATAATAATAATAATAATAATAATAATAATAATAATAATAATAATAATAATAATAATAATAATAATAATAATAATAATAATAATAATAATAATAATAATAATAATAATAATAATAATAATAATAATAATAATAATAATAATAATAATAATAATAATAATAATAATAATAATAATAATAATAATAATAATAATAATAATAATAATAATAATAATAATAATAATAATAATAATAATAATAATAATAATAATAATAATAATAATAATAATAATAATAATAATAATAATAATAATAATAATAATAATAATAATAATAATAATAATAATAATAATAATAATAATAATAATAATAATAATAATAATAATAATAATAATAATAATAATAATAATAATAATAATAATAAAAATAGTTTAACATAGTTAGGGGATTTCCATTTTTTCTTGCCATTGTCATTGACAACGAAGATAGCATTTTAATGTTTAACGGCGTATGCATATTTTTTAAAGCACTTGGCACATTCAACTGGTGAAAAAGTAGCACTCTGAAATAATTAAAATAACCACCCCCTTAAACGTGCACCTCTTTATAACATACAAAACTAGCTCGACGGTCATTTGCCGCCTATGGGAGATTTCACAGTATTTGTTGTGGAATTAATTAACTTTTATTGTTTTTAAGTTATGTACATAAATTTCAGTAAGAAGGTATCCGCATAATAAATGATGGAATTTATGTTAAGAAATTATAATATTAATATAATTTCAGACTAAAAAGCTATTATAATGCCTCCAAAAAAATTATCAGGGTATCAAAATTTGAAAAAAAACAAAAACGAGAAGAAGGGCAAATTTCAATTACTGGGTTCTTTAAACCAGAAGAAACTCAGACGCAGTTAACTGAAAACAATGCTCAATTACAACTGAGTCTGGATTCCGGCGACTTCTGCATCTAGTTTCGAAGAAATACCGCAAATCTAAACAATGAACAACCGAAAACAAATCTGCAACTGACCACCATTAGCGAATAACATTTCAACGAAAATTTTAAATATATTGATCCGCGTACCTGGCCACTTCAACTAAATTCAACATACAGAAATCATATCCTTCCATTTGATTTTTCAATAAAAAATAAATTGATTCTAATTTCACGTATCCACGAGATTCGGATAATCGTCATTTCAATAAAACAATGTATTATAGGATATCTTCAAATGGAGAAAGTTTCAAGAAGTGAGAATAAGGTATTTTGTATTTGTTGTAAAAATAGTCGACCTTAGCAACAGTAAGTGAGTATTTAAAACAGCATAAAAATTCTGCGGAACATTTAAATAATTTTATTAAATGGTCTGAGGCACGGAAAAGATTTCGTACTTATACAGCAATTGATAAAAATATTCAATCAGCTATTGCTATAGAACGGGAACACTGGAACATTGTATTAGAAAGACTAATGAATATTGTGCTATATTTAGAAGAACACAGTTTGGCTTTTCGTGGTACATCCGATAAATTTTTCACTAAAAATAATGTATGACATTACTTTGCATGAACATGTTTGTCGAATAATATCAAATGAAACATCAGTTACTTATTGTAGTAAAACTATACAAAATGAGATAATCACATTATTGGCATCTTTTGTTCGTGATGATATTTCGGAACGTGCCCGCAAAGATAAATACTTTAGTATTATTTTAGATTGTACTCCTGATATTAGTCATAAGGAACAACTTTCATTTACAGCGACTTAAAAATCAAGGAGAAATTTATAAGCTACCAAGAAATTGAAGAATCAACTGGCCGCTCATTATATCAGATAAATAAATAAAAAAATAATTAATAAAAAAATTTAAAAAAAATAATTAATGAACGATTTTCAATTGAATTGGATGATTGTAGAGGCCAAGGATATGATAACGGCTCTAATATGAAGGGAAAAAATACAGGTGCTCAAGTTCGCATTTGTAAAGAATATTCTCGTGTTTTTTTATGCCATGTGGATGCCACTCACTCAATTTAGTCATTGCGGATGCAGCTATTTCTTACATACAATCTACATCTTTTTTTGGTATTGTACAACGTTTATACACATTTTGTTCTGCTTCCGTAGGGCGATGGAAAATTTTAACCGACAATGTGCTTTTATCTTTAAAACCTTTATGCGAAACTCGCTGGGAAAGTCGAATTGATTGTATCAAACCTTTGAGATTGCAAATAACTGAAATACACAACGCTCTTTTACAAGCACACCAAAATTCTAAAAATGTTGGTGTACGACATTAAGGATTTACGTTATCAGACCAAATATGCGAATATTCATTTCTAGTAACAACACTTATTAGGTATGATCTGTTGTCCAACATACACATTGTTAGTATAGGCTTAGAGGCCAATTCAATGGATTTAAATAATGCTGTTAACTTATTACAATGTTGCTCTAAATGTCTTGAATTTGATCGTTTCAATGGTTTTGAAAAATGTTTGGTAGATGCGAAATGTATTCAACATATTAGTAGACCAAATTAAGTCTTCCTTGGTTGAATGTTTTGAACAAGCTAATGATTTTTTGAATAATTGGAGATTTTTGTGTAATTTAAAAAAGAATCCAAATAATGAAGAATTACGAAAATGTTGCGTGAATTTACATTTGCGTTTAAAAGAACAACTGAAATTTGATATTGATGGTACTGAATTAATGAATGAAATTATATCTTTCAAAAACCAAAGCCTGAAAATGTTAACAGCCTTAAGAGTTTCTTAATTTAATAAAAATTAACGAGCTATGTATATACAATTATGCAAAATTATTGAACAACTTTAAGGATATTGCTAACAATTCATGTAACCGTTGCAGCTTGCGAACCTAGAGTCAGTAAATTGAAACTTTTTAGATATTATTACGTTTTTACCT
Source organism: Wohlfahrtia magnifica (assembly GCA_023159175.1). Classification (NCBI taxonomy): domain Eukaryota; kingdom Metazoa; phylum Arthropoda; class Insecta; order Diptera; family Sarcophagidae; genus Wohlfahrtia; species Wohlfahrtia magnifica. The sequence continues at coordinate 812,104 of JAKWBJ010000002.1, read as the reverse complement.
TTTTAATAACATATATTTATGAGTTCGTAGACTGTAGTTAAATCGTGTGTTTAGTTTTTGATTTAAAATCCTTTATTCAACACAATTTTGTGCACCACTGCTTGTAACCTTTTTACAAGCAATAACAACTTTCTATTCTTAATTACTCCGTCTGTTTGCAACTTTGTAAACAACAACAATTACTCGACAGATCTCTCTACCTAAAGATCTTCCAAACCGATCGTAATTATAACTTAGGTTCGATCACAACCTTTTCAACCAGAGGTTATTCACACTTAACTCTCCTTACTGAGTTAGCTCCAACAAAACTGGTTTTTTACTTCACGATTCACTTCACGAGTTTACTCCTTATAAACTCCCTTCACACAAAGTTCAAACCAACAAACTCTCTTCACATAAACTGTACTCGCTGAGTTTACAACAAATAAACTGCACTAGACTTGGATAGTTCGCGAACGACCTAGTACAATTGAACTACTCACACAAGTGAGCTAAGAGAGTCGGTCATTACAATGAGTCTTTTTAGCTTCGTAGCTCGTTCGGTCGTTTATTCTTTCATGTTTCTTTATCGTACATGATTCTTCTTCGTTCACGATTCTCTTTAGTTTGTGTGTCTTTTTCATGTTATATGAAAAGAACATACGTTGGTAGTGCCACCCTGAAAATAACATGTACAATCAGTGTTGCCAGACAATGAGTTCCATTGGCTCTGTAGTTCATGTTTCTTTTCGTTTGTTTCTTCACTTAATTTGAAAATAAATAATTTGCAAATAATATATATAAGCAGTATAAGCAATCTTAATCTGCAAATTAAGCAAAAGAAATACGAATATATGTACATATTATGTTAAAAAATATATTATCAATTTTTTCTCTTTATAAATAAATAAACAATTGAAAACTCGTATGAAAAAGTTATAAAACGAAATAAATTGATTTTGCTTTTCTCTTTTTTTATTTAAAATATGTCTTTTGTCTCGTTAACTTTAATTTTCTAACGGTCTAATTCATTCAAAAGAATATAAAAAGTGGAAAAACGAGTTCGTACAAAGAATAATTTCACATTAATTTTGAGCCTCACTTAAAGAATTAATGAATTCAATCACATTTATGTAAAAATCAGTTAAAATCCCGGCAATAAAATAATAAAAACTGCCTGAAATGCTAGTGTACATTTGCAAATTTTGCGACAAATATCCTTTTAAAGTGTACCTGCAATAAGAAATGATTGCGAATTCTTAGTTATGGCAATTAAAAAAATACCTTTAAAAAAAAGCGGAATAAAATGTTATTTTAAAAATTATCTGCAAAAAATGTTATTATATACGTATGTACTATATATGCGCAATTTTTGAAAATTCAATGGTGAAGTTGTTTGTCCCGCTGATTGCTTTTTTGCGTTCAAATGCTGTCGAAAGTTTTTCTTGCGCAGCAGAGACTTATTAAAGATAGTAATCCAAGGATATCGTTAAATTATATCTTATTGCAAAAAACATGCTGCAAAACGCATTAAAAAGTAATATATTTATAATTATGTCTAAATATTTAATGTTTATAATTGAAAAACGTCCACAAAGCGAAATATTTGAAAGTTAAAATTTTCAACAAAATAATGTGAAATCAACTGAGTACTGAACTAAGTGAACGAGCTAGTTCAATTAAATGAGCTGAACTAAAGAGCGATCACTGAAAAGAGCTAAAGAACCTAAGTCTAAGCTGCACTCACTGAGTTCACTACAAATAAACTGATTGTTGTTCGCATCGATGTGCTTTTTATATGGCTAAGTAAACAACACATCGAAAACTCTCGAACCTCCTAGATTCCATTTCTTTCTTTTATTTTCGTTTAAGTCTAATGTAGCCATGCGAATGTAAACATCTACTTCTTTCAGCTCTTAGTATTTGTTGTTGCTTGTTATTGTCTATTACTTGTTTTCTTTGCTGTTAGTTTTAGTTGTTGCTGTGTTATTTTTATTTACTTTATCTCTGCTAATGCTTGTTGTTGTCGATTCTTTTTATTTATAAACAGCACATATAATTGTTCTTGTAGCTTTTGTTTATTTATTTTAGCGATGTAATAAATGCAGGGGTGCTCAACCTGATTTTTGTAACAATATATTTAAGATCGACGCTGACAAATGAAAGATTAAATAGCATGGCAGTTTTGTCAATAGAAAATGAAAATGCAAAAATATAAATATGACCGAAAACATATAAAAATTTGCAGACTTAAAAACTAGAAAAAATATTTTAAAATTATTTTTGTGAAACATATTTACTTTATTTTATTTATATTTATTTTATTTAAATATCAAAAATTGGAATTACTGTATCTTAATAATATCTAGTGTGAATTTCAAATAATTTAATTTAATTGAATTATTTTTTAAAATAAATCAATTTTTTACACAGCTCTTTATTGTGTATTTTTGATCTTTTTTTGCCTTTATCTATATATTCTTGTATGAAATGGCGCAAAATTTTGTTTTGCCCGTGGTGCCGAAAACCCTACATGCGAGGAATCTTATATTGGGTATTACTGACCGTTTGGCTGTTGGCAGATATGCTCAAAGAATGGGAATTCCATATTTTTTGCAGAAGTTGCAATGATGAAGTGGAGGAAGAGTCTACGGAACACTTTCTTTGCCACTGCCCAGAACTCGATGATGTGATTTTTTTATTGCATGTTAGAAGAAGATTTGACAATAAGGAATACTTCTAACGTACGATTGCTATTGCTAGACAGAAGCTGCGAGGACCATGATGGACACATAGTAACGGGAGCCAAGTAAACCAATGGTAACTGCCAGAATAACTTAAACTACCCAATGTTTAGTTAAGAATAAAATGCTACTTTTCTTTTGAAAAACCGTCGAAAATTGTCAGAGTTATTAAGTTTAGTAAAGCAACTTATGAAAAAAAATGTTTGTTTTAAAAAGTTTGTTGCTCTTTTTGCGTAAAAAGTACCCTCAATATTTTTTTTGATACCGAACGAAAACACCATTTCACTGATACAGGTAAGAAAAAAATCAAATTGGATCTCTACTTAAAAAAACAGGTACTGAGATATACAATTTGCATTACATTCTGTGTCATTTATTTTAAATTATATAATCTGACTAACGTAAAAAATGAGGGGTCAAAAATACAAACGTTATTTGCTTAGGAAGGTTCTGGATTTTCTTTTCGTCAAGATTTTTCATGAAATAAGTCCATATTTGATCATCAGAAATATCTTATGGAAGAAGTTCGTCTTCGAAAACAACAATGATCTGTATACAGTTTATCATCAAGTTACAGTCATTTAGTTGGAACATATCGTAGAACCCTTGCGTATTCAATGCGTAAATCAAAACAATATTTTGGTTTTTATATATGTAATTCTGGTGAACTAAACCCGTTAAACGTTTTGATTAATACCCTTTTACACATCTATGAATAATGCATTAAGAGCCATTTAATGCAGTTGCTTGTAACGTGGCAGTACAATTTGTTTTTCAATTTTCTCATACGTAATTATTTTGACGTTTTTAATATACTGATTTGTGAACACTGTAGTTAACGGCAGCATTGTCAGCACTAAACTGCGTATGATAACTATAGACGCATATACTATTTAGTTGATACTCTAGCAATAAAGAAAATTAGACCAATAAAGTTACCATTTTCGAATGAGTAATTAAAAACACATCTGATTTAACAAAAACAGTTTATTCTTTATGGTTTGGTTTTATTAGTAATTTTTAATCTGTTGACCAAATTCCTTCGTAGTTTTTTATTCATTGTCCACCATTCATTGATAATCGCTTGTTCAAGATGAATTTAACAAGGTGATCGCAAGATCTGTCGAGTTGTCAAAAGTAGTTGCTGTGAAGACATTTTTGTGCAGGGTTGATATATTGTTGCGTTTTAATCTTTTTAAAATGTTTGAGTTCTTTTAAATTGCGTTAAATAGAGTAATTGCGTTAAATAGAATAATTTGTTCTTTTATACAGTTCTTTTTATATTTACACTTTTACTTTACACAGCAACTTCAACTAAATACACAAATTACTCAACACTTTTATATACGCTTTAACACGATACCAAATGTAACACCCAAAGTCGGTACGGTAACACCGTTCAATACGCAAGTGGTAACACTGTTAATAGAACAAATAATGTGCTGTGGCAGATACATCGAGCCTTGACACAAACCAATGGAATAAATGCCATTAATAAGGTTTATAGCTAAACTACTACTGTACTAATTTTGTGTATCTTTTCTTTATAGTGTATTTACATCTGAATCTGAAAATCTAGTAGATTTCAACTAGATTTCCCATACAAAACAAAATCTACTTCGTCATGAGATTTTGTCGTGATTTTTTTTTTTTGTACTAAAAAATACATATCTGTTCACGAAAAAATTATATTTAAAGTAAAATTAAAAAAAAATATTTTTTTTAATTAAAATTTTTTTGGAAAAAAATATTGTTTTGCGGTATAATAAATTAAAAATATTATTCATACAACAGATAGGTATCAAAGGCAATCAGAAAAATAAATTTCTTTCTCTTTTATTTCAGCCGCGGGAAAACGAAATCTTATTAGACGTCAAAAAGTCTAATATAAACGTATTAGATTTTGTACAAGATTTCAAATCTAATTGACGAGATTTCGTTTAGGTGTAAATGCTCTATTAGGCATTGGATAAAATAAAATAAAGGTAGACAGTTTGCGTTAATAGTCAGTTTGATTTCCGTTGTGTTTGAAGCACGCCTGTTAAATAATGATTAGTAATCGTAATGATTAGTAATCGTAATGATTACTAATTAGATTAGATTTTTACAAGTAATAAATTAGTAATCAGAAATTTATCTTTTTAGAATTACTAATCATAACGATTCTTTTTTAAAGTAATGCAATTTACCACTGATCGTAATCGTAATTTAATTTAATTGGTATGGTTAGAAGTATAAACAAAATTTTTAAATTTTAAAGCGAAATCGAAATTTAAAAACGAAGCTAAAAATTTAAAAAACTAAAATATATTATATAATAAATAAAACAAAAAGTGAAATCAAGAATAAATAATCTAAAATATAATAATAAATTATATAACAACATTTATTTTTAATACAATATATAAACACAATTAAAAAAAACATGCGTACGTGTTCTCTTTGCAAAACCAAGATGTTAATGAATCAGTAATTTGTTCACCGTACCTAAAGACGATAGAAGCAGAGGAATATGGAATGGAATATGTGTTTTTGACAACTAGACTGATGAAATTGTTGTAGCTGTAGACTTGCGGTCACCTTGTTGAATTCATCTTCTTCTTCTTTGAAGTCAAATATTGTTGGGTATTTGCAATCTTTCTTATAAACTCGGCGAACCAACAATCCTTAAATGATTTGGTTTTGGTCAGGAGAACACACAGGCTAGTAATAATTATAATATTTACTGACTAGAACACTTCTTGTGTAAGTCTACTCTTAAGAACTAACGCGTCTGACTGTTTTGTTGGGGAATCAGTCCTTTATTGGTGTTACTCTACAAAAATGGTCAAATTCATTCAACAATTGAAAAATGCAAAATCAATCCCCACACAGAGCTTTAAATAGAGTTTTAAAAAAGTATAAATATTTATATATATCGTATTTTAACAGACTGAAATAAAGACTAAAGTCTATGAAGATTGTACACTTTATTTTGACGCACAGTACATTTGAGTTTGATCGACTATAATTAAGTTTTTTTTTTTGAGATTTTGTGATAACAACCTATGCATACTTACGTGTATTTCGATCCATACTCGTTAAAAAAACTTTATTTTAGGTTTTAATCTAATGTTTTTTACTAGAGTGCCCAACAGCCAACACAATCAACATCATTCTAGAAATATATGTATAATTTTTTTTTTAATTTAAATAAGCTTTCTATTGATAAAATCCTTTTTCTCAAAAGCCGGTTTTTTCAAATATTCGTTTTTGAATATCTAACAAACCGGTTATTTTAACACGAACAACCGGTCAATTGAAATATGTATGGTTCACATACGTTTTTATTTTATTTAATACAAACATGCTCATAATTTAAGTATTTTTTGTGTGCAACCCTGAACACCTCACAAAGAACGTCAAAACCATGGAATAAGATAGGCACACTTAACAATAACTTTTACTCATTTTCTGTAAATGAATATAAATACTTTATCTATGGAGAATGATGATAAGTTGTGCAATTGTTTAAATAAATATAAAACGTTGTTAAAAAAGAAAAGTTTAAAAATTGTTTAAATTGAAATTGCGATTACATATTAGCAGAGAGTATTGGAGTTGAAAGGCTAGATAGAGTGATTGGTGAGAAAATCTTTTAACCATGTTTTACAGTTGGTACAATATTTCTGTGTTGGGTTTCGATATATTAAAATCTTCTCATCACAGCCAAAGAGGTCAAAACAAAAATAACTCTTTAGCGAAATCTAATCTAATATTCCTATTTTTCGTGAAAATGTGGGGTTGCTTCCTGGCAAATCTAGCATGGAAATCGTGTTTTTTTCTGGAGTGTTACTGAAATGCCTAAGTGCTCCTAGGTACTTTTGGCTAGTGTAGATGCGATTCGTCGATCATTTACTTCTGTAAGTCTTCGAGGACAACCACTTCTAGCCTTGCTTACCACAGTTTCCTCATTTTGAAGTTATAAATCTAAGTTCTAACGGTACTAATAACAGTAAAAAAATAAACTATAAGCAAACTTATTAGCGAAAGAAAAGAAGAAAACCATGATTGTCGAATACTTTTTTGCTTTGAAAATTTTGCTTTTTTTTGGTAACTTGACCAAATAATTCTAAAATACACAATATTTATAAATTTTGTAACTATAAATTAAACAACAGTTACAATGTGACAAAATTCAGTGAGATTGCATGCAAAATGAGTAATTATATCAACATTTTAAGAAGATTTACGAAAATAATATTAGATGTCGAATAGTTTTTTTGACCACTGTATGTTAATTTGTTTACAAATGTCTTCTGAAGTATGGAAATATTTTCGAGCGAGATGAGATGTGTTAAGTGTCCTAAAATACTAAGCCGAAAATGTTCTTCTCTTCGACACCAGGGCTTTAAAAAACCTTAAATAAGTTCATAAGATGGAATTGTGCGGCAAGCAAGACCTGATTATTTTCCAAGTAGTTCCAAGGCGCCAGCAAATAATACTTTTACAAAATACGCTGTCTAAAATGAAATATTAGTTGTGTCGTCGTGGACTGAATGTCCTTTAAGTCCCTAAAAAAGCTGTTGTTGTTGTTCTAGCATACCTTCTTGCTAGAAATTATAACATGGGACAAAATTGATCAATTTTAATTGATAAAACAACACGAATTGAAAAGAATTGAATTGTAATTTACTTACCGTTTAACAGGTTATTTAATTCAACTTTAACCGTTAACCGCTTTTTTAAAAATTGTAAATATTCAAACTATTCGAAAACCATGTCTATATCTCACGAAAATCCATATTTTATGTAATGTTTTCAACATTTCTCAAGTTTAGAGAAGTTTTTAAACACTATTTTATAGAAACCGAACTATGTATATAGTATGCATTTATTTAAGAAGTATGTTTAAATTATAAAATTAACCGACTTAGTTTATAGAAAACCATTGGCAATTACGGGGTTATTTAGCTTCTTAAATCTTTTTGGTCAAACGAATTATGATTGGTATTTATGGGAAGTTTCTACACATTACTTGTTCATATGTTACTCCTAACTCTGATCTCTGTTTTTGCATGGTTCATTCGTTGATACCCTATTCATCAATCCTATTTTATGAAAGAATTTTGTTTGCTATGTTCGACCTTGGGCTTTTTAAGATTAATTACGTTGTAAATTCGATTGGTAAGAATTTGAATACTATATCAATTGATGACTATAGCATTTTCTCATTGTTTCGTATTGATTCGATGTCTGTCCCTGAGATCATTAATCATTCCATTCCATTCTATATATATGTATATATTAAATTTTTTTTTTTCAGCTGTCAAAGGGTTTCTGTTAGATTTTGCAGTCCGCATTGATTTTAGGCAGATTGATTATGGTAAAGGGACATCCTTGCTGAACGTGCCATGCTTTGACCCCGATTTCTTTTATGTGGTATTGTTTCAATGCTTCGAAGAGTTTGTCCATTTTTGCGATATTGTTCGGAACGTTCTAGTCCTTTTGAAATTCAACTAGACTATTGAGATTGAGGAATAAGAAATCATGGTTGTATATGAAATTTGTTAAATCTGGATCTGATGCTGATTATGCTTTTGATTATCTTAAAATTTCTGATATGTTTGCTGACATTTTTCAGTCCACGTATAGACAAATTAACTTGGATACAGTTGGTATTGCTTCATATCCGTATTCTGTGTTGCTTCTATTCTTGAATCCCTATATAAGTTGGAAATTCCACAATTGCTTGTTAGCACTGCATAAGTCGGGTTGTAGGTCCAAGGGTAAAAAAACAGTTAACTGGTGGAAAAACATTTCAACTGTTAAATACATACATACGTACTCGTATATACAATTATTTTTCTAAAGATGTCCTCTGAAGTGTGGAAAATACAAAGCTGCAAATGGTCTTCGACACCAGGACTTAATAATCACCTTAGATATGTCCATAAAATTGATGGAATTTTGCAGCGAGGAAAATTTGATTCTACATCAATTAGTTTCAAGACGGCGGCAAATAACACTTTTACAAAATACGCTGTTGTTGTGTTATCGAGAACAGAATGTGAGTTAAGGTCATAAAAAAGCTCAATGTTGTTTTAGCATACTTACTTGGTAAAAACTACAACATGGGGCAAAATTTTTTTAAGTTTCCAGGTGTACCTTTATTAAATGAGCGTTTTTAGTGAAATTTAAACACTAATTTTAAATGGGAAGGTAAGAAACATTTTATTCAAAGTATTGGTCATTGCTCGCTACACATTTTCCCGTCTTTAAAGTCAATAAAACAGTTCGTCTTTTGAAGCCAACCAATTAGTCACACAATTTTGTCGACATCGGTGAAAACAAATAGTAGTCGGAAGGAGCCAAGTCTGGCCTAATGCTTCGATTGTATTTTGAACAAAATTAACTTTCCGTGTCGTTTTTTGATCAGTGCATGATTCAAATTGATCATTTGTTGTCGGTAGCGAGTTGTATCACGGTTTGTCCCGGATTAACCCATAATTTTTTCTGTTTAGAGCATGATCAGCACATGCCTTGACAAGCATTCGATGCGACTCTGTAGCACATTTCTTCAAATGAAAACTAAAATTAATGCTTTCCGCAAATTATCATTTTCTTGTACAGAATTCTTCAGTTTAAACATGATGATTTGATGTATGCTGAATATGTTTGACAGATGTCATTGTCAACACAAAAAAAAAAAAATTAACTAATTCTCGTTCACAATAAATGTTCCCTATGGAGACAGTTGTATCTTGGCGTTCACTTCAATATTTTTTTTATTGTAGCTTTTCGAATTATTCAAAACCTGGTTTGAAATAAGTCGAATAATCGATCTCCCTAATATGTATCTTTAACCAGAGTTTTAAGTCTAATTTCCAAATTGGAATTCAAGAGTTCAAATTGATTGATTTCAATTAATTATTTAATTTTTATTAGTCTTAAAGTTAACTAATGTAGGCTTTAAATCTGTTTTGAATTTCGCCGTAATAGTTTGAACATCTGATTCTAGAGTAGTGGTCGGCACATTTCGGATGTGATTGTGTATGAGGGTGGATATGGTAGATAAATATGTTAGAATTTCTGGACGAATTGACGCCAACTCAGTAAATCCATATTTTGCACCAAGGTCTCTACGAATATTTAGATATTTATGACAAAAGTGTGTCAAACGTCATCTTTCAACAGGATAACGGTCCGAAACACACGTCCCATGTTGCTCAAACTTGGCGTCAGAGTTAAGGATTCGAAGAACTAGATTTGTCACCCAATCCACGGATATAAATTCAATCGGAGTGTATGAAATCTTAAGGACTTATGGTAAAGAGCTCGATCTTCTTGCAAAATATTCTTGCAGACTTCTGCAAAAACGTAGTGGAGTCCATGCCAAAACCTATTTAATCTATAATTAAAGCAAAAAAGGTCATATTAAAGATAAATAATAAAAGTCCTTTATCGTCAACTACATAATTGATTGATTTTTTTAGTATTATTTAAAGAGCAACTGATTCTGTCCAAAAATGCATCACTTGTTAAAAATATTTCTCTTAGGGTAACACACTATAACAACAAAATTACAACAAATTGCAATAACAAAAAAATTACAACCTAAATTATTCTGTTAAAAAATAAGTGATCAAAAAGTTGATATACTGTAAGTATGTACGTATTAGTGTATTTTATTAGTGAATCAGAAATATTACTCATATGTACGTACTTGTACTTACGTAATATTGTGATCACACTGTTATTTTGCTAAGATTCGTTTCTAAAACGAATTCTTTGATTAAAAAAAGTTTTAGCTTTACGTAAAAGTAATTTTATTGAAGAATTTCTTTTTTTTAGTTTATTCACTAAACTAAACCGTTTTTGAATAACGCGAATATATGTTGTGCAACCTTCTCCATTTTCGAAATAACAGTATATCTCGAAAACAAGAGCTAACATACAAAAGTTTACCCGCCGCTTGTCGGTTTATTTAACTTATACTGTGTAATTTTACTTATTCCGTTTGTTAAGTGAGTCAATCACGCCTAAACGACTAAATCGATTTTGTTGGAATTGGGGCACAAATATATAGATCCAACTAACGACAGTGTTGCTTTTTTCAAAATCGGACCTCAGACACGTTACTGTTGGGGGGAAACGATCAAAATTAATGATGTTGCTTCTGAAATGAAACTTTTTTTTCTTCTTAAAGCAAAGTTTATTGTTTGCTAACATTCGCCAACCACTAAAACATGTTTTACAATTTTAAAAGTTGCGCTTTGAGGGTTTTTAGTTGATAGTCCATTCCTACGAAACACGTAGTTATTACAGTATATCTTGAGAAATGTTCTTGTCTTTTGTTAAAAAAAAACTAACAAATAACGCTAGTTCGATTTCAGTTCTTTTAAAAAATGACGAAGTATACACAAACCCTGTTGAAAATGCAAATCTTTTGGGCTGAAATATTTTCAAGTTATTCTCACTTGCCTACTATATTTTTTTGAGCCCTTGCTCATCTCAACGTTAACAAGTCTGGTCCGCAAACAGTGCTCTTTAACGCTTGCGAGTCCATTAACCAACCTTTTCATTGCTTCATATCGCGCCGGTATTTTTCCATCCTGTTGGAAGGGTGGGCCAATCCCTAAAATGGGCGGGGTTATCAATCTTGAAAATTACAGCCCAATAGCAGTTTGTTCGGCACTCTTCAAGGCTATAGTGAGTATGATTAACCACCGCCTTGTGAAGTATTTGGAGTTCAATGATTTGATAAACGATCGTCAGTAAGTGCCGTTCTACTGGCGACCTGCTGGCGGTGCTTGCCTAGAGATGGAACAAATCCATTCATTGGTTTGAGGAGAGCAAAGTTTTTGCTGTGGATACGTATTTCTAAGGCGTTTGATATAGTTGGTTTGAGGGGCTCGTGTTAAAACTTATAGCTTTTGGTGTCGGTAGTCAATTTTCTCGATTTATATCGAGCTTCTTAAGAAATCGCTCTATAAGAGTGATTAAAGATGGGACGAGTTAATTCAGGTGTACTGCAAAGCTTTATTCCTTCTTCTACTCTATTTCCAATATTTCTTAATGACTTTTTTGTTCTTCCCACTTTTAATCTCACCTATTTTTTCGCATTTGTCACTCATATTCTTTTGATCGTAGGCAGAGCCCCTTTGAGATTGGGGCAAAAGGTCGCTCACAACCGACCTAACAAAAATCTCTGAGTGGGGAGGTGCGAACAGGGTTGATTTTAATGCTCGTTGTTTTCTGACACACAGAAGTGCTGATGTGGTGTCATCTGTGACCATGGGTAATGCAGATATTGAGGAGTGAGAAGCTCTTTATGTTCTTGGCATAAGAATACTTGGTAATGTTCGTTGAAACGATCACATATTTCGAGTTTCGAAAATAGCATTCAAGTGTCTCAGTTTTTTAAGACGGTGTAAGAAATACTTCACCCCATCTGATCTCATTAATATTTATAAAACCTATATCCGACCTAAAATGGTGGTGGGAGGGTGTTTTTGGGTATTTCACTCTATCTAATACACCGCATCCATTTGTTGCTGATTGTTCAATGAATCGCACAACGTATTATAGAGAAAGTTCGTTTGTACAATAGTCTTCACGCGAAAGTTTTTCCTGCCACTTGCGATAAAGGCGAATTCAAATGAAACGTCCATAATACTACTCCTTAGGATAAACAAGTAGTTACTACTGCATATTTTTAATACTATAAAAGATAGACTCTTCAAACTTTTCACATGCTATAAGTTGTACATTAAGAGTTGATGTGACACTTCCCATACAAAATAATATTTACTATCGTACATCTCAATAAGTTGTGATATAGAATGTTATAGAATGGTGGCAAAAAAAAAACATAGGACGGACAGGTAAAAAAGGTAATTTTTCTACTATTTATAATATACATGCATCCACGCATACGTATATATGTATATGTATAAAGATTACCGGGCAACGCCGGATGGTTAATGCTAGTATGTAATACAAATATAAACAAAAATAAATAATTTTATTACAATAACTATTATAACCGCACAAAATTACATTTGCTTGCAAGTTTCAAAGTATTGTTTAAAACTATTTAAAATTTCTAATATAGATTAAAAAATATAGACCAAATTTTAACTCGTTTGGTACAGGGAATTTTTTGACAGTAGCGGAAAATTAAGAAGGAGTTTCTTAATATTTTTTTTGGCTATTATTGGCTATGTAACCCAATTAAACCTACCCGGGTTTCATATATATATATATATATAAATTAATAAATAAATATATATATATATATATATATATATATATATATATATATATATTATTATAATTGTTACGTTTTTACCTTCTTAAAAACGTGTTTTTATGAGTTCGTAGATTGTAGTTAAAATAAAATAAATTTTGTGTTTGGTTTTAATTAAAAATCTTTTATTCAATACAGTTTTGTGTACCACTGCTTGTAACCTTTTTACAAGCAATAACAATTTTTATTCTTAATTACTCTGTTCGTTTACAACTTTGTAAACAACAACTATTACTCGACAGATCGTTCTTCCTAAAGATCTTCCAACCCGATCGTAGCTATACCTTAGGTTCGATCACAACCTTTTCAGAGGTTATCCACACTTAACTCTCTTTACTGAGTTAGCTCCAACTAAACTGGTTTTTTACTGCACGATTCACTTCACGAGGTTACTCCTTATAAACTCTCTTCACACAAACTGCACTCGTTGAGTTTACGACACATAAACTGATTGCTGTTCGAATCGATGTGCTTTTTATATGGCTAAGTAAACAACACATCGAAAGCTCTCGAACCTCTCGATATTTCAGGTAGATTCCATTTCTCTCTTTTAATTTCTTTTTAGTTCTTTTGTAGCCATGCGTTTATAAACATCTACCTCTTTCAGCTCTTAGTATTTGTTGTTGCTTGTTTATTGTCTGTTACTTTGCTAATGTTTGTTGTTGTAGATTTGGTTATTTGTAAACAGCACGTATAGCTGCGCAACCTTATTGTCGTAACAATATTTAAAAAACACGACTTTGAAGCCGATTTTATGTTTTTTCAAAGTTATTTGGCGAAATACTAAAAGATATTGTGTCTGTCGAAACAGCCATTAATCAGAAGGAGCAATATTTGCAAAATATTATGGATGCGGCATTTAATCGTTTCAAACAATTGCTTGGAAACTTTTGCGATGCAAGGCCAAACGTTTGCATGCAAAAGAATTATTAAATTAGCCCTTTTCTGCGTTTGGAATAAGTCTCCGCATTCAATTACGTTTCGGTCGAAAATTGGTATTCCAAAAAAAAGCTGATTCGAAAGAAAAAGAAGCAGACAATTCACATTTTGTGTATTTTCGTTTCGTATTTAATAATAATAATAATAATAATGGCTCGATTACGGATAGCAACCGAAGTTCCGTTACCTTGTCAACTGACAACAGAACTGAAAATAAAATTAGTATTATATAAAAAGTTATCGAAAATATATATATTTATATTTTATATAAACAAAGCCACCAAAATATAGAAAATACAAGTGCTAACAAGAAAAATTTTATTAATAAAGATATAAAATTTACGTATAAATATGTGCATTAGTACAAACTGCTGTAATTCATTTATTTCTTCGTAATTGTTAACATCTCAGTTTTTGTAACAGTCTGTTCTTAAAAAAGATTGGGCTTTTTTGTTCACTGTAATTCATTTCTTCGGCTGTTGCATAGTTTTCTTTGGCATAATATATAACATTATTAATAATATTCTTTTATTTGTTGTTAAAGCTGCGTTTCTACTTATTTCTCAATTTCTGAGCAAGATACCTAAGGGACTAACGGTATCTTGCTCAGAAACACGAGCTAATCTTTCCAGGTCCTCCAGTTTCGACTGCATATTGGAAATCTTATGCGAGAGTAGACAAATGTCATCCGCATAGTCCAAGTCTTCGAGTTGGCGTGAGAGACTCCACTTCTTTTCGAACAGACTTTGCTCATTATGTCATCCAGCACGATGGTGAAAAGCTGAGGTGATAGTGGGCATCCTTGTTTAACTCTAGCATTGGTGTGGAATGGTTGGCTGATATTTCCGTTGTGAAGAACTGAAAGTTCTGCATCCTCATACATCGCTCTAATTATTCGAATTATCTTGTGGGGTACTCCTTTGGTTCTTAGTGCTTTCCATATAGCCGTTTGCCTGATGGTATCAAACGCTTTCTTGAAATCGACGAATAGTAGATACAGGGGGGTACGCCATTCTATGGACTGTTCAATGATTATTCGTAAAGTGTTGGCCTGATCTACGCAGCTTCTATTCGGTCTGAACCCAGCTTGTCCGTCTCGCAGTATGTTGTTAAGTAGAGTAATTCCTCCCCAATTATTACAGTCTTTTAAGTCGCCACTTTTTGGTAACTTTACAATGATGCCCTTCTTCCACGTAGGAAACAGCCTCTCCTCCTCTCATACTGATATGATGTGAAGCAGTAGAAGTTCAGCTGTGTTTTGAATGCCAATCCGTAGAATTTCCGCCTTATTATTTATCAATTTACAATCACCTCTTTTATCTCATTCAGACTGGGAGGGTTGCATTGTATTCTTAAACTGTTTTCCTCATATATGTTCTCAACTGTTTCGCTGTCCTCAGTAGTGTTCGCGACGTTACTAATTTCATTGAAATGTTCTCTCCATCACTGTGTTTGTGCATCATTGTTCGTTATTAGTGTACCATTTTTATCAGTAATGGCTTGGTTCCTATTACACTTTTGATTAGTGAGATATTTAATCGTCTGGTGTAGTTTTCTCATATTATTCTGGGCAGCTGCTTCTTCTGCCGCTGTTCCCAGTCGTTGCAGGAACTTTCTTCTGTTTCTTCTTGCAGCTTTCTTTACTTGTTTTGCCAGCTGATGGTATTGCTGCCTCAAGGTATTGTTGCTATTCAGCTGCAGTTTCAGTTCCCTTCTTTGAGAAACCAGGTTCCAAGTGTAATCTGATATCCAAACTCTTCTATTTGGTTGCACTACACCAAGTGTTTCCTCTGCGACTTGATTATATATTGCTTTGATATCTTCCCATGAGTGACGTTGTGACGTTGGGTTTGTTGGTAGCCGTTCACGAATTGCCAAGCTTAATGCGTGCCTGGTTGCATCATTCTGGAGAAACGATATACATATATATCATGTAAAATGTCTGTTTCTCTTCTTTTCAAATCCTAAAATAATCTTTAAATCGGATAATATTCTACTAAGTTATTAGATTATAAGTGCATTACCCTCAACTCCAGATTTTGGAGGCGTTTTGAAAATTCCACAAACAAATTCTTGTTCTACTCACAGCGTCTATCAGAAAAGTAGTGTTATTTCGCAGGTATTTCAACTTCGTTCATTTTTGTTGCACTGTGTAATATAATTATAAATTTTAGCCCAATAATAAACTTTTTACTAAAGAAACAAAAATCTAAAGAATTTCATTAACTTAGAAAAACGTAACTACGATCTTAATGCAGAATATATACAATCGAAAGAAACTGAACAGAATCGAAGTGCAGAATACCAAATATGACAAATAAAGAAAATTTCGATTCGAATCTTTACGCAGAATATGGGTAAATACTCTCTGTCTTTATATTCCGGCCGTTGTTCTTATAATGCATGGTTCAAACGAATTCTGCTCCGATCACTAAGTTTTAGTCGCCTTGATGCGACAAAGAGTGCAAAATTGCATTATAAATTCTAAAACAACGTAATTGTACTAAAAAAATAAAAATAAAAAAACCCATAGGAAACCCATCAGAAAACGAAAAAATCCAGTGCTTTGGGGTTTTTTTTTATTAACCCGGGTTTTTGTTAAACAAGATTTGTATGTATGCACATATGTCATAAAATGGAAACCTCTAGATATATACAATAGTATGTTAGGTGAACAATTTTAGAACACATTTTTAAGTTTTTTTTTTTAATCTAAATAAAATTTTTTTATTTAATTTATTTTTATTTTCATTTTTTACCATTTTTAATAATAAGTATAATAACATTTTATTAATTTATTTTTTCGGTTTTTATTTAAATTATTATTTATGTATAACTTAATCTTTTTTTTTGTTTTTTTTATGTTTTGTTTAGTTTTTATTAAATTAATATAGTTTAAGTTTTTTTTTTTTGGTTTGTCTGTTTTTAAATAAAATTTCATGTATAATATTAGAATTAGGCAATCAATTTTTTTCATTTTTTTATTATAATTAATCATTTTTTATGTAATGATGAAATTTATTGTTTAAGTATAGTGATTTTTTTCATTTATTTATAGTCAATGTAAATCAACTCATTTTTCTGTTATATTTCAGTTAAAAAAAAGAAAAAAAAACATAGATTGTGTGGTGGTGAAAATAAAAGTTATAATATTTCCGCTTTCTTCTGTTAGGTTATTTAATGTATACTTAAAAAATTGTTGTTTTTTGTTGCTGTTCTAAATGATTATTATAAACAATTTGTTTCATTTATAATTATTCATTTTTTTGTATAAATCTATACTAGCCACCAAAGGGGGAATTCAATATTATTTTATTTTTAATTTTTATTAATCTTCAATTTGTATTTATTTAAGTGCAACATTGGTTTTTTAATGTTTCAATTATTATTTTTAATACATTTTCTTTGTTCTGCTGTTTATCTGATTTTCCTTAATTTTTACCAGCAGCAGGAAATTTTAGGTTTATTTTGTTTACTATACAATGTTTCTTTCTTCTTTTTTTAAATTTACTTTCAATTCAATTTAATTGGGTTTCGTTTAATTATGTTTTAATATTTTATTTTGTGTATAATTTTATTTTATTTTTTCAATTATATATATAAACTTATATAATACATTGCTATTTCAAAAACTGTTTTAATTTTCTCTTTACTTTATTTTTAATTTTTATTGGGACCTATTATTCAATAAGAATTTATAACGTTTTGTTTTTTAATAAATTTGTTTTTTTGTTTAAAATTATTTTATTTAACTTATTTTACATTTTTTTTATTTAGAAGTTTATAACTTAAGTATATAATACAAGACTTTATGTTTATGCTCCTTTCTTAGGAGTTTAGATTAATGATTTTCTCTGATTTTTTGTTTTTTTTTTGTTTAAAGAAATACTAAAAATTAATTTTAATTAAATTTTTATTGTATATTCCTTTGTTTATGATTTTATATTTAAAATATTTTTTTTTTAATAAAAGTGTAAAATAGTTTTAGGTTTTAAACGGATTTAGCATAAGAGTTCTTTAGATTTTTGAATTCCGCGTGTGATTGTGTAATACTAAAGGGGATTTTAGTTTTTAATTAATAAAAGAAATAAATTATAAATCTATAAATGGTTTTTAAAAGTTACCTATTTTAGACATATTTTTCTTGACAATAAATCTTAAGCTCTGTACAGACGATTGCCAGATCCAACATATTGTCAGGCCTGACAATTTGCTGACAACAACTAAACAATGCATAATTGTCACCACAATATTGATTGTCAGTTTACACGGTCGCAAAACAATAAATTAAAAGATGAGAAAATCTTGTAATCCATTGAACATACATATGTTTTTTTAGCAATGATGTAGTTGTCAGATGTTAAAAATGTGGGCAAATGACAATCGGACAATTATCTGACGATGTTTTCTCTGACAACGTTGAAAGACAAACACTGTAAGTTCACACGATTGTAACACATTTTGTGTACATTTTTTTGACTATATTGTTAGATTTGACAACCGTTGTGAGCCCACCAATTCATGTTTTAAATAATATATTGACTGATGTTGCATACAGATCAATTTTAAAAGAATATACCGCTAAGATGGAGATTTCAGCACGACAACTACCTCAAACATACCTCTACAGTTGTAATAGAGTGTGTATAATCCAATGAAGTACCTGTTTTAAAATGGCCCTCCCAATCTCCAGATCTCAATCCGATAGAAAATCTATGAGAACTTGTAGACCAGAACTCGAAATTATACCAGAATGAAGATTTAAAGATTTATCGAATGCGATTTTAAATAAATGGGAGAAAATACCAAAGGTAACCTCTGACAAATTGATTTAGTCAATGCATCTACGATGTGAAGCAGTTATCAAAAATAGAGGATATAAATAAGTAATAAGTTTCCATTATTTTGCCAACATCGAAAAAGTGAAAACTTTAATTTTTTTTTTTTGAATGGGGTATTCACAAAGTGTGCTATTCTGTCGAATTGTCATAATGTTCTAAAATTTTAAAATGGTTTAAAAATATTGTTCTTGTTTTTAGAACAAAAAGTGTTTAAAAAAAACTCTCTTTGCTGTTTTCTTTTGCTGCCGTATTTTGAAAATAAATAAAATAAAAAAAACGATTTATTTAAAAATAAAAATATTTTTGCTTTATGTCTGGATAATGCATTGCTATTTGTCTTATCCACGATTTGTATTCGCACACTGCTTGTTTTACTTTTAAATTCAAAATAGCACCAGTACATTAAAAACGGTTGTTCACAACAGTCTTATTTTTTATGCTATTATTATAGGACATATGATTTTATGAAACTTTGTGAATCCCCAATAGTTTTATTCTAATTTAAAAATACACAGTTTTAATAAATTGCACAAATATTTCGTCAATTTCTTATGACGATTAGAAAAATTCCACCCGATTAGAACACATAGATGAATTTTTGAAAAAGTTTCCATTGTAGGTATTGTCAAGTGCTGTATATACATACTGAATAATGAGCAAGGCCTGGAACAGAATAAAGTAGTTGCAGTAGTAGCTGAAGCTAACGACGTAATGTGTAGTGTAGCAAGAAATAACCAAATTATGCCAGAATAAAATGCAATATTTTAAACTAAATACGTATCAAATTGTTCAATAATTGGCTATCCAATAACATATTTTTGTATAGCAAAATTAAATTCGATGTTTCACATATTTAATATAAAACTGTATTCAAAAGCATGCTAAACTTAGTTAACATAAACATACGATATATTAATGAAAACGTTTGTTTTTAAATGGATAGAAATAAAAAAATAAAATAAAATTCAATTCAATAAAAAATTTTTGTTTGCTCGTTTTCCACTTGTTGTCGCGAAGCAAAGTTCAAAACTTACAATTTTTAGCTTCAACTTCTACTGCAGGGAATACTATAACTACATATTCTGTTCACACTACTTGAAACACCCGTTTTTAACTTTTGACAACTTGTAGCGCTACTCATTACGTTCTACTACAGCGACTATTCTGTTTCCCACTTAAAAAAAAAAAAAAATATTATTTGTTTTTTGTTTAAATCACATAAAAACTAAACTTTTGACTAAAAATTACATAATCATTAGCGTTCCTTAAATAAAGTGACAAAAAATTTAACGAATGCGAAGGTTATATTGCAAGATTATATGGTTAAATTGCAAATTTTTTGTAATCTAATCAATCACAAAAGCCATGATTTGACCCTAGATTATAAATTGTTATAAAGTCTAAGCACTCTAGGCAGCTGATCTGTAGGCGTGTCATAAGTAGTACCTAAGGTGTTACTTGCTGTTGAAGGTGATTTTTTTTCGAAAGGTCCACGACCACTCACTTATGGCTTGTCTCCGTAACATAGAGAGTTGTACACACTGCAGTCCGAACTGTAGCGGATACAACCAAATATGTATGTTAAATTATGGCAACGCGAACACGAATCACAAGTTGAACATAAAAAACCAATTGACATTCTTAAAGTTAGTAAAAAGATTAATGAATTCATGTGCATGTTGTAAATTTAGAAATTAAATCAAGTTTAATATTACTGACGATACTCATAATGTAAGTTGTAATCATTGAACAATCTAGTCCTGTAAAAGTAACCAGGCCAAATCTAGTCCCATACAATGGAAATTAATCAACATAATACCACCCTAAGCCACGTAAGCAGAATAATAAAAATAGCCTCTGAACGGACTCAATTAAATCAATATGGTACTGATAGAAAGGATCTCAAATAACTGATGCATACTGCAGAATCGTCCTAACGTGTGAACATGTGCACCTGTGTACAAAATGTACGCAAATTTTTTTAGGTATAGAAAAATAATTTAAAAAGTTTTTTACGATCTCTGCACATCACTGTTCTAAAGTAAAAATGTAGATGTGTTAGTGAGAACATGGAAATTACTCTCTCAGAAAGAGTAAAGTTGATGTTTTAAAAAAATTTTTAAAAAACTACACCCATCCACCATACATAGCGTTGCCAAATGTGCAGATTTATCTATATTTTGCAGGTTTTAAGCATTGAGCAGTTTTGAAGTTTTTCGTGTAAAACATAAGTTTTTCTGCAAATTGAGCAGATTTTGCAGTTTTAACATTTTAGTTTTTTACTTAAAATTTTTTAATTTTATCTACAATTTTTGAAGTACACATTACCCCATTTGCTTAATATAACTGTGTTGAGATTTACTCATACCTTTTTCAATCGACAATGTAATTATCCCTTTTTTCGACCACTGATCACAAGAAAAATAAAGTTAACACAGTGTGTGTTGCTCACATTTAGGTCTAAGAAGTTATGTTTTTCTGCGTTGTCGTTTTAAAAACAACAATTTTTTACGACAAAAGAATAGTGAGATCACATTACAGACTACGTAAGTACGTACGTATGAGCAATACATCTGCTTCACTAATAAAATATAACTCATACTTCTTTTGCCAAAAAAAGCGAGTGCGCAGATCAAAAAAAGTTTTAGCCTTACCTAAAGGTAATTTTATTGCAGAACTTCGTTTTTTTTAAATTTATTCAATAAACTAAGCCATTTTTGAGTTATGCGAATATATGTTGTACAACCTCCTTAATATATAAATAAAGGTATATCACGTAGACAAGAGCTAACCTAAAAAACGAATAGCTTCACTAGATTCAACGTACTCGGATCCGGCTTACCCCCGGGTGAAACGTATTTAGAAAAAAGTATAAAATTCAAACACTGTCATTGTATTATTACACATTTAGTTTGTTATTAAAAATACACTATGAAATTAATTATCGGATAAGTTCTGTAAACCGAAATCGAGTGAAATTGAAATCGTTTACAGATCATACCCGTAAATGTATATTTTTATACTTTTTAGGCATGTGCAGTTTTTTCACTTTAAAATCAGTTTTTTTCTTCTAAATTTTCAGTTTTTCTAATAAAAATTATGGCAACACTGACCATACATGTGCGTATGTCGTAGTTTCAGTGACAACTAAAAGCAAGATCGTAAGAAACTTTTTAAATTATTTTTCTGTGCTTAAAATAATTTGCGTATATTCTACGCATAAGTGCATTCGTCGATGTCTCATTGACGACTAGAAACTAGAGCGTAAGAATACGTGTGAATTGAACGCGAACAATTGTCCTATGGAAAGCTCATGGTTGCTTTAGAAGTACAAGATAATTTAGGTCCAATTAGGGTACAATTAATCTAGAAGTAACGTAGATGTGAGGTGTCAGCTGATACGATAACTAAATGGAGAATAAATACAAATGGTTAGTTGTTCTGTAACGAACATAACGTAGACGTGGTGTTTCTGTTTTCAGTAGCATGTTTTTACGTTTTTACTTCACACACAACATCAGCTGACATAAAAGTGTAAACAAAGGATTCGCGCTTAAATGAAATAAATAAAGAAAAATTTAAAAGTGTGTGTTTTAAATTATAACTATTAAATAAATTAAACAAAATGGATGATGAAAATTTTATATTGTTGGTGCAAAAGCATGAATTAGTTTTTAATTTATTTTTTGTTTCTTTTTTTCTTTTAATATAAACAGCTGACACGTTTTTACTTCACCAGCTAATCACACTTGACGTTTTGATCACGTTAGGACTAATTGGGCCTCCAATCTAGAAGAAAGAGTCTAAAGAGTTGGCAAACTTACTCGAAATGTCAAGATAATTAGAAGACGACTCTTCCTCGTTGAACATTTCAGTAGGAAACGTAGATGATTTACGTTTAACACGAACAAAGTCATCAAAGGACTTTGGGTTAGTAACAAAGCTTGACCTTACTCTGTTCCGTATAACACTGATGATTAACCCAAAATCTGCACGCGCCAAATAATCAATACAATAATACAAACCGTTTTATACAGCTTTTGTGGAAGATCTTTAACATTTTATCAAACAAACAACGCTTTTAAAATTTTAGTTTGTATTGCTTATGATTACATGGAACGACATGATACTAGGGTAAGTTTAAAGCCTTTTTCAAGCTGTTACTTGTCTTCTGTGTAATAAAGTATAAGTCAGCTATTTTACATGACCAAAGATGGGAACTGAAAGCTTGAATTCATTATAAAGTAGAAGGAAATGTTTTATTGTAATTGAAAAGGAAAGAAAACCAAGTTGTACGAAAACCTAACGACTAGCTCTTCCTTTAAATATGAACTGCATTAGAATTGAAGCGCGAAAATGCCAATATAATTTCAATTTTAACATATGGTACCATATATATCATAACATATCACAAAAAAGGATCAGTTAGAACTGTGATGAAAAAACAGGTTTTACCGGGCGCTATTAGTATAAAAGTTACATATTGGATATAAAAATAAAAATATAGAAAATATAGTTTTTTTTTTTTGGTTTTACTGTAAGTAGTTTTTTTTTTGGGTGTTTATTTTTTAAGTATTTTTAATGAACACTTTCTGGGTTCAAGATTTAGAATTAAAACATATTTTTATTTTTGTTTATTAACATATTTTTATAGTTAAAAAATATATTGTTATACCATACATATGGATGTATGTATGTGTGTATAATTTTTATTTGATAAAGTTCATTTAAAAAAGTAATAATATTTTTATTAAATATATATAATACAAGAGTATAAATATATTTATTTAAAGATTTTTATTTTTTTTTTTTGATTTTTTCATATATTTTTTTAATTAAAAAATACAAATAATATTTATGAAGCGCTGTGCCCTGTTATATTTTTTGTAGTGTTTTATTTAAATTTCAAATATTTAACAATTTTAAGCATAAATTATAGTTTTAATGTCTTTTATAATTTTTTTTTATTAATTATGGTATTTGTTTTTATAATTAATATTTAAGATAATTTTTCTTTAAGAAAAATTATTATTAAATTTTAATTATAATTTTTTGTTTTTTTTTTACGTGAAGACATGTGGAATTTTTTAAATTTTAATTTAATGATTTATTTTAATTTGGTTTTTTATTTATGCTTTTCTTCCAACTAATACTATTATTTTGTGTGTGAGTTTTTTCTTTAATTTTTATACAAACAATAAATGTATGTTTTTTAGCCTGGCATTAGGTTTTTTTTATTTTTTAAGTACTAATTTTTTGTGTTTACCCGTAGTAACATTTTTTTTCCTTTTTTTGTTTTCTTTTTATAAAATATTTCGTTTGTCTTCTTTTTTATTTGAATGTTAACGTTTTGTATCTAAATTTTACTTACAATACCATTAAAGGTATTTAATTTATTTAATATACATACTATATATGAAAAGAATATGAATAAAGTTAAATAATAAAGTTAAATTTAAAAACCTCGACCAAATCAATGTTGAAAAATGTTGAATTAGAAACAATAAAAAGTAAGTTCACAATTTCTAAAAGTGACGAGTAGCAGTTCTGAGTAAGCAGCTTACTTTCGTGTTCATTTCCAATTACTTAATCTTAAATGACAAAATATAAATTGGTTAGGAATCACTGCTAATTATAGCATAATTATGGCCTTTCGTGTCGCGGTTGGTTAAGATTCTAGTTAAGTTTAAACTTTTGATATCTATCGTTCGATAAACTTTTCTAAAGTTCGCAATACGTAAAAGTTTATTTAGATCAATAATCAAAGAACAAAATGTTGGTGCATATGTTTAACGAGCACCGTTATTATTAATTATTTTTATTAATTATTTTTATTGCGAAATTAAGTCAAAATTTTAACGACATGTAACCAATATTTTCTTTGACCTACGAAGTTTGCGTTAACCAAATACTACTGTTATCATAACGAAGTTCTACATAAAATACCCTTTGATCATTACTCTGTGTAGTTTTATTTTTTTAATGTTTAATTTTTTAACATCAAATTTAATTTTTTAACACCAGAAAAGTGTTTATAAATATTAATCAGGCTTATACATATTTTTCCGATGTTAAAAAAATATATTGCCCAACTCTCTAATTAGTATGGAAAGGTGATAGTGATTGTACGACTGCTTTAAAATAAAAAAAAAATTTTTTGTCGAGCTTTTGATTTGGATGCTATTTTTTATATTTATAAATATGTTAAAATAGTATATGATGTTGGTTGGAAAATGCTTTAATTAAAATATCTTTATCAGTTAATCTGCATATAAGATTAATGCAACAAGAATCTTAAAAATTTGTTTAAATGCTTTTAATATTGGTTTTGGATTAGATACAATAATGTATCTGATAAATAGAATGGGACCTGATAAACTGTAGGAAGGATTTTAAGCTAAAAATTAACATAGCCAGCAAACGTATTATGTCTGGCAATTTAGCTAAAGATGTGGAAGTGGATATTGGGCATAAAAAATATGAAGAACCTCTATCGCATCACTAAACAACTCATTAGCAGGAGCTTCAACGCAAACTACTTTGGAAATGGCCACAAAAAATAAAAAAAGGGTTGGGTGGAACACTACTCCCTGCCACGAGGATATCAATTTCCTCAGAAACTGCAAAGCCCCAGGGTTGAACGATATTAACAATCGAACAATATTGACAATCGAACTATCTAGGCGAGGAATTAAAAGAGTGATTGATTATAAATACTCCGAAAAAGGGTAACATGACACAATACGGAAACTGGCGTGGTATAACGCTTACCAACTTTGCTAATAAGAACATTGTTCAAATTACAGATAGACGACTTCCGAGGGCCTTTAATCACTTCAATATTAAAAATGCATTGGGTTGCAGAGGTACTCCCGAAAAGAGTATAGTATTTGGGCGTTATACACGAATGTGAGCTGTCGTGTCCAACATGATGGACAACATGGATAAGGTAACGTGCATTATTCACTCCAAAAGGCATAACCTGGGGACTTAACGAAAGGATGGAAGACCTAGATTATGTAGCCGACATCTGTTTGACATTGTGACATGCATAGAAAGCTGAGTTCTGTACAGGCGGAAATATACAGAGCGGGCTTGCGTATAAACTTCTCAAAAACCAAAATTATGCGAATTATCGCCAATATTACAACAACCCTGCGAATTAGAAAGAGACTTCCTCACCACAACCGGAGGTTCCAGTGCTGATATTCGTAAGAAATTGAACCAAGAAGCCAATCTTATTTATCCAATCTTATTTAGCCAATTTATTGTCGTAAAGAAAAACAATTAACAACTAAAAAATATAGCTAACAACTTATTAAAAATTTAGTCCTTCAACACGAGTTCATAAAAATTAGCAAATGAAGAGCATGACCTAAAGATTTTTCATGATCTTGTTGAAAATTAGGCGAAAAACGCAAAAAAAGACATATTAGGGCTGGAATTCAATATAAAAAAGTAATTATTATATATGTTCAGTGATAGCCAGCTATTTATGGACAACAATTGTTTGTATAATAGCATGAAGTTTAATTTATATGGATCCAATGGTAAAAAGTATTTCAGGTGTTACCAAACCAAGTACTTAACCGTCGCTATACTTTCAAAATCTTTTGCCTAGGACTTATAAATAGTTATGTCAGTATACAAGCAATTGCTGTCCGAAAATAGTGGGCCACCACTGTATACATATATGAGCTGTTTAATCTAAAAGTAGCATATGTCGGCAGTCTTTCATTACGGTAGTGACTTTTTTTGAAAAAATTCTCAATAGTTTTACACATTTAATTGCAAATTTTTATAAAAGGAGAAAAACCGTTAGTTTGTAAACAATGTTCGATATTTTTGAATAAATGAAGTTACGTTACTTTCAAAATCAACGGCTCGTATATTCTCAACATAAACTACATACATACAATATTCCCTACAGAAAAATTCAAAATACAATATTTTTATTTTTGCATTATTTCATTTTATTTATTTTTTATTGGAGAACAATTGAATAACAGTATTTCATGAGATCGCAAAAAAACCAAGATCGATACAAAGCGTGCCTGCTTATATGTGTGTAGCTATAAGGGTCAAAGATAAAGGATTTGAACATTTGTTTAATTTAAAACGGGTTAAGTATTAACTTTTATCAAGAATGAAAATCTAGGTAAACGTAATGAAAATAGGACTGCTTTTGAAATAATTTTAAGGTTTAAACTTGCACAAAATAAAGAAGTCGGTATATATTGTAGATATTTGTGTCGATATGGAAGAGTAGCTTAAGTCGACTTAAGCTGTTCTTACTTACTGACACAGATTTACATACATATATAATGAAATACAATTTACAAAGAAGTATTCGTCGAGAGATTGACTCTAAATTGATATAACTGTGTCGGTAAGCAAGATTTAAGCTAAGTTTACTTAAGCTATTCTTCCGTATGGATACAAATATGTTTATCCTCTTCCTTATTACATATTATTTTCGGTGTAAACAATATACATATGTAATTTGTACGAAAAATTCTTGCATAAGCTCTTTATAAATCGAAAATATTTTTTATGAAACTGGGATTAAAATAGAAATGTTTACTTTGTTATAATAAATAATTTGATCATAAATTTAAAATCGACAATTATTAATTGCTTAGCAGTCATTCTCTACAGAAGAATTATAAGAATTAAAAGCTGTCGGAGGTCCATTTATAACAAGACGTAAACGCAACGTTTTTAAAAAGTTTTAATGTTTTACTACACTTTACAGACTTACACTTTAAAAAGTATAAATAAAAAAATAATAATTTAAATTAAAATAACATTTATTTTAATTATTTATATTAATATATATGTATATACATATATTTCTTTTTAATTTCATATTTTCTTACATAAGTAATTTATATATTACTATCATTAATAATTTACTAATATATCTTAGCGAACTTTAAAAATTGTCGTTATATTTATATTTATATTTTGTTTTTGTTTTTGTTTTTATTAGAGGTTAAATTAGGAATATTGTTGTGTTTTTTCTAGGTAAAATAACTAAATATTTTTCATTTCTTTTCAGAGAGAAGGTGGGTTTTATTGAACTAAAAATTAAAATACTAATTGTTTTTTTCTTATAAAATTCCCTTTTTTCTACAGCTTTTTACAATGTGATAAGAAAAAAACAACAACAACAAAAATTAGTATTTTAGATTTGGCTTATAAAAACCTAAAGCTTTGTTAAGTTATTTATTTAAAAAAAAACTATTTTAAAAATTAATAACGTTCATGCCACAATTTTATTAATGTTTATAAGAAATATTTTATTTAAGAATGTTTAAACATTTTCCTCATCTTTAGTTAAATAAATTAAATATTGTCGGTAAAAATATCTTTTTTAATTAATTTTTTCTAATAACAAAAAAAAATATTTCGCTAAAATATGATTCGTTTTTTTGTTCAATTAATCTTCTATAATTAAAAAGAAACTTAAAGGTTAACAAACAAGATGAAAAAATCAATTGTTTGCCTATAGCTATTCTGTTTGAATCATTCAAATAGTTTTTAAATATGTGCTGTATTTAACAATATTCGACAAAATATACACACTAAACTTACCGCAAACTAAAAGTATAGTTAAGAAAGTTGAGGTATCCTTTATTGAAAGAATCCGTTAGCTGTTAAGCATAACGCTATAAACACATAGACGACGCCAGGCTACCGACTACAAAAATTAATATGTGTGTGTATGTATGTTTGTTTGTTTGTGTCTTATAGCCAGCTGAGCGGCTGAACCGATTTTCTTGAAATTTTTACAGTATCTCTTCATATGTCTGGAATGAACTTAAGGGTATATACAATATTCCAAGTGGGCGATGCCATGCCCATACGAATTTAATATTCATTATTCTATATCTTCAAAATGGTAACAGAAAGAGTTTCCAAATTTGATCCAAATGGATTCATAGTCGATACAAATCATCAGTCAAAAATTGAGTGGAAATGGACAAGTGGGTGTGTTACCTGCCATACAAAGCAAATATTAATTTTTGTATATCTTGAGATTAGTGACAGTAAAAGTTTCTAAATTAGGCTTAAGCAACATTGTGAACAAACAATACACATCATCAGCCAGTAGATAGGCGAGATTTGATAAGTGGGCGTGACACCTTCTATTCATACTAAATATTGAATTTTGTATATGTAGAGAACGACAACTCTTTAAGATTCGTTATCTGTTCACTTTAGCCGAAAATCGGGCTACATACACATCAGGGTTAGAAAAACCCAACCCACTGGGTTTTATTGTGGTTTTTAATGGGTTTTATTTATGCTTCCAAATTTCGTTCAAGTCGACAATATTTTTATGTGTTAGTACAGTTACGTGGTTTTAGTATTTAAAATGCAATTTAGTACTCTTAGTCGCACCAAGGCGACATTGTGCACTAGGAGCTGCTAAAACTCGGTGATCAGAGCAGAATGCAATTACTTCGTTTGTACCATGCATTATGAGATAAAAACACTTGGCCTTACGTTACAAAAGCTTCCAAACAATTGTTAGAAAAGGTCAAATACTGAAACACTGAAAAGATTACACTGGTCTGCAGCAAAAAAAGTCTTTAAATAAAACTATATGGAATATAATGATTTTGTTGCACTGAATTCAAATCCGCTCGTTGTTCCTAAGTATTTGGTGGTAATTGCATTAAAATCGGTTAATTCATTTTTTAGTTATGATGAAATATATTGACATAACTGCCATATTTTAGGCGAAAAGTTTGCCACGCCCATAAAAAAAATTTGAGCCCGATGGAAAAAGCTGAAAACGGATTTGCATTCAGCACATCAAAATAATTATATTCCATATAGAAAATTTCTTGTTTTTTGTAGACCAGTGCTATTGGCTGTTTTGACAAACACAATCTTTTAGCATGTCACCAAATAACTCTATTTGAAGAAATATAAAATCGGCTTCGAAGTTGGAGTACCTCAAAAGAAGAGTAGTTTTTCTGAAGTTTGGCAAAAATGTAAGCAGAGATTTGTTCAATTTGTTAATTAATTATCTTTTTTGAGCCAAAATGAAACGGTCCGAAATAACTTGTACTTCCAATACGTAAATTATAATTAAAACCTTTAAAAAAAAACTCACCCGGGTTTTTTTAAATATAATACCCAATTAAACCCAGCCGGGGTTTAATTTATTTATGTTTATATCCAAAAATAAGATTTTAAGAAAGTGCATACATTTTTGTACGCAGACTTTTTCTGCGTATTGTTTTTACACAATCTTACCTTTTTGTAATTAATTTATATTGTTGTTGTGTCATTTTTTTATTTTCTTGGATATAATGGTTTTGTACGCAGACTTTTTCTGACTACTGTATGCATTTTGGAGTTCATCTATTACCATTTCAATGTATTGAGACTCCGCACTATTTAGATAATGTTAAGAACTTCTAAGACCTTTTTATAATTGTGAGCGAAGTAATTAATGGTCACAACCCAAGTTCCCTAACGAGTTTGAATTGGTTCGGGCAGTAATGCATGATCTGGATACATTTCTTTTACATTTACATACACATATCTTTTTTTGTCTAATGGGGATTTAGTTCGGAGTGAGTTTGATCTAAACTGGTATATCGATAGCTCCAAATATATGACTGTGTAGGTGCTGGTGTTCATGGACCCAACCGAGACTGATATGATATGATGATAATATGAATACATTTCTTTTCCAATTTTATTTGGATCTTTAAAAAGACTTTTTTACATTTGCAACGACTTTATTTACATACATATATTTATTGATCTCTAATACTTTCGCACAAATGATGCAGTCCATGAACAATTCATGTAATTTGTACTTGTTTAGTTTAAACCACCGTTGTGGCTTTGGCAGCTTTTACCATAAACGGAGCTGCATCTATCTCTAATGCAAAATTATGTTTTTATTTAATGTCTCAATATTTTTAACTAAACGTATAAAAAAAGTTGTACAATTTATTATTTTTGCGTCAATGAAAATATTTTTTGTATGTTTGTATGTTAAATTTCATATAATAGACAATTCAAAAAAGCGATGACTTGGTAAGAATTTAAAACAAAAATTTTGTGTTCGATGTAAAAATATGTATTTTACAGCAGAAAAAAATCAAAATATGTGCTAAAAAGTTTAAAACTATCGTTTAATAAGAAAAAATACGAGAATGTGCTCGTAAAACTAAAATATGTAAAAAATGATGTATGAGCAAAATATGCACTAACAAATCGATGTCAAAATTCAAAACAATTCCTGTAATGGATAAATATCTTACATTTGGCTTGATTGGTTTCATAAAAAAACGATGCAATTGCATATTTCTGATTTCCCTGATGATGTCAATATGCATAATATAATGTGATAATGAAATAAAGCGTTATTTAACTGAAAATAACATTATAAAAGAAAAAAATGTATACTAATGTATGTATGTATGTACTAATAATAAATAGGTTTCAGACATGCGTATGAGTCAATTTGTTTTTAAATTTTTAAGTAATATAAGTGCATCATAAACAACTAACTATGTTTTTAAAGTGAATAACTTGAAAGTGACACCTTTAAAATATACATATGTTTCTCCAACAAACAGCTGTTCTTCATTTTCAATTGTTCGAGTTTAAATTTCAGTATCAGCTGTTTATATAGTTGGTGTCGTTTTCAAAATAATTATGTAGCTAACAACACAGCGACGATTGAAGCCAACTGCACTTGTAGTCCTGTGGCTGTGTAGCCTGATTTGGTCTATGTGTTTAAGCTTTACGTTACACCAAAGCACCGATTTTTGACATTAATTAATAAACAAATTTGATACAATTAAATAGCAAAAATGATTAATCATTAAAATCATTAAAATTATACATTCAAATAATATTTAGTAGTTTTGCAGCGTTGCTCTTACCATATCAAAATGTTGCACTTTTTTTCTATTAAAAACTAACAAACCGCAATTTCTAAATTTTGGGTGGAGCAATGATTTCTCTGACTATGTTGAAAGACAAAAATTGTAAGCTCACACGGTTTTAAGAGATTTTCTGTACATTTTGTT
The DNA here is from genome assembly GCA_023159175.1 of Wohlfahrtia magnifica. Classification (NCBI taxonomy): domain Eukaryota; kingdom Metazoa; phylum Arthropoda; class Insecta; order Diptera; family Sarcophagidae; genus Wohlfahrtia; species Wohlfahrtia magnifica. The sequence continues at coordinate 780,243 of JAKWBJ010000002.1, read as the reverse complement.
GACAATATTGCTAGATCTGACTATCTACTAAGCAGAGCTTTAGCCTTTTAAGTGCTACCTTACACAGGACACAAAAATGTCATTTAAGAGCAAATGGGGAAAAACGTTTCTTTTTTACTAGGAACGACGACAATTGACATAAACCAAAACGATGCAGATTAACAACCACTCAAATCGTATAAATAGATATTAAAAAAGTGACGAATATCAAGGCCTTAGTGTATGTTGAATTAAAAAATTATTGCTTAACAATGTATAACTAACATTTGTTGATCAACACGTTTTATAAGCAATGCATTTGCCAGTCATACGTTACAATCTTGTGTTGACAATAGAATTTGACAGTTGCGAGTGAATTGCTAAATGTAACAGAACAATACGATTTCAAAATATAACGAGATTTACTAATATTCACTGCATATACATACACGCAAGGCGAATTTAACAAGGTGGTCTTATTTTGAAAACGAATACAACACTGTAAACAGAATTTTACGTTGTGTCAAAATAATGCAACACTGTAGTAAGCAAATAGTAAACAAATTAACTGTGTGTCACATATATTTATTGCAAAAAAAGAGTAATGGCGAATCGTTTTGACTATAGTCACTTATCAGCTGTTGCTCACGTAGCAAGCCAAGGTTACCTGGTTTGAGTTCGTCTTGCATACACGCTTATAATCTTTAGCTTATGCTCTATACTGTATACTCTACAGTACGGTATTTAATCAATTTTATGCAATATATGTATATGTACATACATACATACATGTGAAGCATGTTTTTAATTTAATTAATTTACCATAAAATAACTTTATAAATCTTAATTGAAAATTTTAAAAACTAATTAAAATTAAATAAAGAAAAATACTAAATTTATTTAGCGCTGTTAGCGCTTAGACTGTTATTTATGAGATCTTTATATTTTATTTAAAAGAGTTGTAAATGTAATATATAAGGATAAAATCGGTGGATCTTTCTAGAAACATGATCTCAAATAATAGTCATTAACGAAAAAAATTAAATAAAAAGATTTAATAATAATAAATTTCAGTTTTTTTATAGACAAATTTTTTTGCCTTCTATAGGGTTTATTTAAAATAATACATTCGATTCGGTTCCCTAATTGTCACAGATATTTGATTAATTTTTTATGCTTTGATTATTTCGAGAATATGTTTTTAAAGTTTTTGAACTATTTAAAGAGGTACACCATGCATTTTCTTAAAGAAAATTTAAAAAGCACTTTGATAACAAAAAACCCCCATTTCATTCAACTGAACTGAGCAAAAAGCTTTAAAATACTTTATAACACGAAGATAGCAAAATATTGCAGTAGAAATAAAACAAGTGAGTACAACGACTTTGGCTTTAAATTTTCACAATTTTCATGATACAATTAGTAGGACTGAAATGAGGTGGTGTTTGATATTGCTTTAGCGCCAGAAAGTAAATAATTTTTTAAATTCAGCAAAGTTTGTTATGTATAACTGTGTGCCTCTTCCAACAAAATCTGTTTCACTTGAACATGAAAGATATTTTTGCTGGAATAATTGGAAATGTTTTCAAAGTTGGAACTCCATGACAAAAAGTCAAATCAGAATAATCCACTGAATTTGTTAGCAATATATATATAGTTATGTATGTAATAATGTATAAATGTTACCGCAACCTTTAGTGCCATCGATCGGTAGTCTGCTAAGATAGGTCTTGTGGTATACGAGTGCAAGGCGAAGTATTTGTTGGCGATAATATGAAGTGGTTCTCAGCTTACGGCCGACAACTATATTTTCGATGTTATCAAGGAAATTGTATACCTTGGCTCCATCGCTACCAGGGAAAAAGTAAGAGTGATGTTAACCTGGATTCAAGCGTAGAATTACTCTTGTCAACAAGTGCTACTATAGTTTCAATGGGCAGTTGAAACCTCTCTCGTGCTACGAAACTGACAGTCTACAGGTCTTTCATCCTACATGTGCTTCTTTGCGGCACGCAAGCATAGACGCTGTCAAGTACCGATGCATCTGCTTTGTGGTGTATTCGAGAGAAAAGTTATTTGCAAGATTTTCGTGTAAGTTGGCGATGTATTCCGCATCCGAACCAAACATGAGCTGTATTGCTTAGCGCATCAATATCCAGCGAATACGCTGGCTGGGCTATGTTGTTTGGTTGGAGAAGGATGCTCCAGCGAGATAAGTGTTTGTTGCGGAAGTTAAGTAACCTCGACGTAAAGGTCAACATTATTTTTATTGAAAGGGCCAAGTCGAAGAAGCTCTGTCATTGATTAATGACCCCAACTGGCGAAGGTCCGAGCAAAGCAGAGGCGCCTGGAGAGAAGTGCTGAAGCGAGTCGGCAAAGTTAGTATACATATATGTAATAGCAGATTCCATTTATGTCTTTAAATAGTTGATTAAATTAGTATTAGCAAATAAAAAGGTATCATCTTCTTCCTCTGTTAATTTCAGTACAAAATGCTATTCAAAAAAAAACCTCTTTATAAAAACCGATCTTATCAATATTACTTTAAAGGGTGCTTTTAAAGATTAATTTTACTGGAGTCAGTAATTAAGCGCTCTACAAAATTTTTCATGAAGTAATTTAACTCTCCTTTTTAGTTCAACAATTGTTTAAGACATAAAAAAAATTTACAATTATCTTGAAAAAAAGCATTCGACACTGTAAACCAGACGGCGATATGGTGGGGTTCAAATTCTGAGGTATACGGGGTAAGATAATTACTCTTCTCCGAGCCCTGTATGACAACGCCAATTGTCGCATTGCATATGAGTGAATATTAAGCCAACAAATTGGCATTAAGAACGGAGCAAGACAAGGACATTGACGATGTGATGAGGTGTATCACATCAAAACGACAAGTTATTGTATGGGGTCCGAATGGAAATAAATATATATAAAACTCCCAATCTATAGTGGAGGCCAGCAAAAGCTTGACGAAGTTGAGTCACTCAGTTACCTCGACACTATAATTAAAAAATCAGCTGTTTCCCATGAAGAAGTCCTGAACAGAATAATGAAGTCATTCGACAAACTAAGGTTGCATGTCTTATATGGTTGCAAGTCCTGGAACACCCCTAGTCGAGATTTACGGACATTACATGGTAACCCAATAACCCAATGGCGGACATCATAGTGAATCAACGTGACAAACGCTGACAAAGGTAAAACATCGATGACGGACGATGAACTTTCTTTGGTGTCATACATGACTTTTTAAAATAATTATCCAAATTTTCATAGATGGCGCTGAGTACTTACGAACAAAACCATCAAAAATCATTGTGCTTTATTCGTTAATGGGGAGATGTAGCAGACAAAATCCTGCATCGTTCAGCATATAGACAGAGTGTGTTTGAGTTATTTTCATGAGGATTTATCAATAAAATTTGTCATTTATGATAATTTCATACCTATTTCGACTTGATGCTGATATTGTGACGATGATTTACGGTTGAAAACATCATATCAATGTCGTTCAAATTCGCCACCGAGAATCTTAAAATGCTAATTTTTTTTATGATTTAAATGAGGTTTTCAAAAAAAAATTAATTGGAAACGATAAAAAATATACATAAAATGTGGCATAAAACTAAGAATTTTTAGTTTTTTAAAGAAATATTTCAAAAAGTAAAAAATGGAATTATTTTTTAAAATTTTGTAAATTATTTTGTTTTTTTTTAACTCGTAGTCAGCTTATATATAATAAAGCTTCTTTAATTATACATATTTATAGTTTTTTACACACAAATTAACAACAAAAAAGTCTATGTTTATTTTTTTTATTTGACTAATATTATGTATGTATGTATAATTATTATTACATATTAGTTTATTTTATTTTGTTTTAATACTTTATTAATATTAATATTGTTTTATATAATAGTTTTATTACATAAGCTCGGCTTCAAATAATAATTAACATAAATTGTAAATAATTATAAAACACGAACTGTATATAAAAATAAATAAACTATAACATTTTTTAATTTTTTATATTTATAGTTTAAAATTTAATTGATTATTTTCAACTATTTTACAGTTAAAATTTTATTATATTGTGTTTACGAGTATATAGTTACGAAAATAAAGTTATAAAAAAAGAAACTTTAAAACTTTAAATTAAAACCAAAACTGTCCTTAAAACTTTTAAAGTTTTTGGCAGTTTTTTTTTCTATTTAATAATAATAATAATAATAATAATAATAATAATAATAATAATAATAATAATAATAATAATAATAATAATAATAATAATAATAATAATAATAATAATAATAATAATAATAATTTCAATTGTTTCTTAAAATTAGTTTTAAGTTTTATATTTTAGTATATGTATGTAAAGTAAGAGTTACAAGGAAAGTTAATAATTATTGTAATAAAAGTGTTTAAGCTTACATTTTTTATATTTATTTAAAGAATTAGGAATATACATATGTATGTGAGTATACCAACTAAATTAAAAATTAAAAGAGCAGAAGAATACTTAAAACAGGATTTGAGTCTAAAAGTCCTTTCCTTGTTAAAATTATTATTATAGTTTTAGTTTAGTTTTTTCTTTTAAGTAAACTAAATTGTTTTATTTTTGTATATAATACATGCTATAATTAATTATGATTTATAATTATATTTTTGTTTTGTTTTTGTATGGTTTTTCATATTTTATAATTATATAATTCAACATGTGATTTCAACAATGACTTTTTCTTTGTTTTTTTCCAATTTTAATTTTATTTATAATAATTATTTTATTTTATTTATTTTTTATTTATAATGCACCATAAAATTATAAAAACAAAAATTGTTTGTATTTTTTCTTTTAAGTTTTATACAAAAAGTTTTGGTTTTATATAATTTTCATAATTTATGAAAATATGTAATTTAATAGTGTTTTTTATTACTGCTCTCTGGGGCGGGGTTTTGGGGGAGTGACTGTTGTCTCATATTTATTACCATTGTGTTTTTTACATTTTGACACGGGCAGTCTATTTTTTGATGATTTATTTTTTATTTTAAATTCCTATTTATTATTCCTTTTGTTTTTTTCTAATGATGTTTTTATTTTTATTAAATGTAACACAACAATTTATCGAATTTATATATTTTCTTTTATTTAAAATTAATTCTTTATTAAATGAAATCTACGCACCATTTTTTTGTTTGTATTTATTAAAGGTTGTATTAAAATTTTTCTTCAATACTCTGTTTCTACTATTATTTTATTTAACTCTAATCCTTCAAAATGTTAACCTCTGTACAGACGATTGTCAGATCTAACAATATTGTCAGACCTGGCAATTTGCTGACAACAACCTGACAATGGGTAATTGCCTCCACAATGTATATTTATATTGTCAGTTCACAAGATATTTGTCAGAAAATCTGGCAATCCGGTTATACATGTTTTTTTTTGTTTTCTGACAATGATGTCATTGTTAGATGTTAAAAATTCGGACATTTGACAATTTGACAATGTTGACAATTACTGACAACTAACAGACAATGGAAAAATGCCACCACAATGTATGTATATTGTCAGTTCACATGATTGTAAGACATCTTCCGTACATTTTTTTAACAATATTGTTATAGATCTGACAATCGTCAAAACAGAGCTTTACTTTCTTTTTTTAACTGATAATGAATTAAGAAGAGAAAATATCATCTTAAGAAGTTTTAATGTTGATGAACGGTTTTTTTATGAAAAGGAGAATTTATTAACAATTAATTTTACTTACAAAATGATTTTAATATAAATGAAAATTTTTTTAACAAAATTATTGAATTATAGTCAAAATTACAGCATTTTATATTAAATTTATCAAAAAGAAAAGAAATTATTTTAATAACGTTTCGTTTATGTTGTTTAGTTAAGACAATGGTCAGTGTTTTTATTGACAACCCAATAGCAATTCTGAAAATGTTCATATATAATGAAACAATTTTACCTTATGTGAAATAAAATTTTTAGAGAAAATTTGATCCACAAAATTTTGATATACCCGGTTGTCTTTTTCTATTATTTTTTAATAGAAATACACTGCGTAGCATAATTATAAGATCATATAATATTTAGTTAATAATTTAGCAAAGAAGAAAATTAAGCCTATAAAGTTATTATATTCGATTGATTCAGTAATCAAAAACACATGTGATTTAACAAAAATAATTTCTTTATTCATTTTGGTTTGGTTTTATTGGTCATTTTTAATCATAGTGCTGTTTCACAACTATAGGCGCATTTTTTCTAAATTAGCTAAATAATCCTAAATAAATAAAATTAGTTCTGGATAGGGCCTCTTTTTCACAAGTTCTGAAATACAGTAAAATCAAGCATACCATCAGGGTAAAGCTCTTCCCATACTATTAACGAACCGCCACCGAAAGTTCGTTTAGACAAATATCGTGGGTTCTTTTGTAAACCTCTTCAATAACAATTCAATTATCATCTGAAGAAATCACCTTAATGAGAAGAAATAAATAATTAAAATCGAATTGGATCCAAAGTATTTGTATTATAATTAGACTTTGTATTATTATTCGTAGTTCATACCCTAAACACGACTGAAACAACGTTTCCTCATACAAATATTTGTGAAAAAACACCTCATTTAAAGTTGTTTCATTTTGAATCAAAGGGAGCCTCAACATTTTAAAGTGCAGAGTAAATCCCAAAATATTCTCAACGCATACAGAGATTAGACAAGAGCTTGGAAAAAATGTTAATACCATTAAGGTCCGAAGAGCACTGCGTACAGTGAAATATAATTGTCGTGTAGATAGGCGTAAGCCTCTTATTTCATTAGTGAACCAAAGGCATACATTGTATGTCAAGGGGTATCTACATAAGTAAGGCAATGGTTATTTGAACAAAGTGAATTTCTCGGATGAATAAAGATGACAAAATGTAGTATTTGAATATGTATGTACATATTCTAAAAGAAGACTTCAAAAAATTGCTAAAAAGTTGTGTTTACCAGCCTCGTCAATTTTTCAACACGATAATGAACCAAAGCTTTCGTCTAACGTTATGCAATACTTCTTATGTTCCACCATACCCGACACAATTACTAGATCGCAATCGGGTTGAGCATTTGTGGGAAAAGTTGGATAGATGAGTGAAAAACGGCGGCAACAATAAAAAAATAAGCTGAAGCAAGCACTGTTTAAAAGAATAGAAAAATATTGAGAGCAAATAGTCAATATTTTATAGTTTTTAATTAAGTGTGGCAATAATTTATAAGCACTGTAATAAATAGAATTTGTGAGAAACTTTTCATAGTAACAGTAATAGTGTGCTACTTGGTTTTTCAGTATAAAAAAAGATTCGTGGCATGTGACAATTTCAAAAATGCTCAGTAAGGTTTGCCATTTCACCATAAATAGACTAACAAACGAAAAACGCTTGCAATTATCGAATTTTATTATAAAAATACGTGCTGTGTGAGAAATGTGTTTCGTAAAGAATAGTCGTTTCGTTATTTTGAACTAAATGGAGACGTCAACAAGCAAATTTGTCGAATGCACTTTGAGAGATGCACAGTTTAGGCTGCGGCATTATTGGACCGTACTTGTTCAGGAACGATGAAGATTGCTGCGTAAAGTACGTAGCCGTGGGCAACATTTACATGAAATATGGCAGACATTCTTTTGTCGCCCCAAATAAATATTTTATCAACCTTTGAAAATTTTCTGTGTTTTTCAGTTTTCAAAGTTGTGAATGTGACTTTTTTCAGTTCAATGACATAAAAAAATAGTTTCTTAATACAACTATACCTCTTTATACGACATTGATAGGTTCTGAAAATGTAGGCCGTAAATCGAAATGCCGTAAAACGAGAAGAATATGTGATGCTTTTGCTTGTCTTACACTTTTTGTTAGAAAAAAACGAGAATTCAAGGTTTTTAAGCCGTATAACAGGCAATTTGCGCCGTAAAGCAAATGTGTTCCATAATTTAAACAGGTCGTTGTAGCGGAATGCCGTATAAAAAGGCCTCATAAGGAAGTATGAGTCTACTTATTAAATAGCCAAACATAAAAGTTGAATAATTTTAAAAATTTCTTACATTTAAATTTGAGCTGTTCAGTGCAGACATCGATGAACTCGAATTTTTGAATTTTTTTACTATAGTACATTTCTTCACTAAATAGCCAAAACATTTATAATTTTTATAGTGGTAAATTTTTAAATTATTTTTTTCATTTTTCTCAACTTTTTGTTTTATGAAGTTGATCAATTTGTACACTGAACGGCTTACATATATATGTAAATGTATGTACATACATAGTCACACATATCGCTCATTTACTTCAATAGTGCCATAATTCAAAAAACAAAATTTTTCAGGAGAGCTGTTTGAAATTTACAATTTCCTATTATTTAACATTAATTTATCCTTTTCGGTCCAACTTTTCAAAGTTGTAAAAAACTTTACCATTGTATGACCATAACTATTCAAAATTTTTCATCAGCTGCTTTAAAATTCGGCTTCTGTGTACTACCTCGTAATAAAGTTTACTTTATGATTTTAACTTCATTTTTATCTCTAATTCGTATCGTCTGACTAAATGGTCTCGTGTTCTGAATCTTCACATAAGGTACGTTTGTATCAAAATCTAAAAAAGGACACGAAATAAAGGACTGACAGAGCAAGAGATCTATCTTGCTCATTATTAACTTCTTTTATACCTCAACAACAAACATCAATTTAAGACTGACGCAACCAATGTATTATCCGTATTTAATTTTTGTTACAAGTTTATTTGAACTAACCTAAGACTAATGCTGCGAGAAAAATTACTAATATATTTTCGTGGTTTTTCTATTAATCACTTTTGTTCCAAGAAAGAATTTTTAAAGACTAACGGCCATATGGAAAAATACCTTAACAAAGCTTGTTAAAACTTTGTTAAGTAAAATTCCATAATGTTGTATGCAAAAACGATTATATGCTTAAAATACCTTTATTAAACCTATGTTAACTTTAAAAATTTTAAAGAAGGAAGCTACCTACTTTAAGAGTACTTTAAAGTGATATTTATGTTATGAATATTTAATATAAAAATAAAAATATCATGTTTTGACGTCAATGAACATTTTTTGGAGGCATAAAGCCTTACCCAAAAGAAAAATCATCTTTTAGTGAGCTGGTGATCCAAGCCAGATCGCTGAAACTGCTAAAAAAAATTGCTGTTGCAACAGAAATTTTAGAGACATAATTTAGTGATCACGGTAAAATACTAATTCTAATCCAATGGAGAATTTTTGGACAATAGTATAAAAACGCCTAGAAAATTATAATTGGACTTCGAGGAAAATGTTGATGCTTTGGCAACGAATATAATATGAATGGGACCAGATTTCTATTACGTGCCTCTTAAGTTTCTCTCTATTTAAGCGAAAGGTGAAAAACTAAGTGCATGCGGATTATTTTATATTATTGCCTTTCTCCCATTCCAGTACTTGAATATCATACCTTATATTTTCTGTTCAACTTCAAAACATGCACTTGTATGTTAATAAATTTATACACCCACTTTATCATCCTCGGCCCAATTTTCGAACCTAAAATAATAAATTATTCTTCTATTTAAGCACAAAAAAACATTTTTCCTTTAGTGATGTACATAAAATCAAAACAACTACACAAAGCTCGTTATTCGGGTATTTAGTATTTCACTAATAAAATTAATCCTCTTAATTTTTTAGGATTTGAAGAATTTTTGCAATAAATATGTAATACTTGTATATGTTTAATTAAATATGAAAAGTTAATGAAAACTGAAACAGATTTATTAAATAAATATGACTTTATATTGAATTAATAAAAATAAATCTTTTTTTTTTCGACAACTCGTATGTGTGGCATTCATTAGTTAATCTAGACTTTTTGCATACGTTTTTTTAACAAATGTTTGTTAAGCTTAAAGTGTGTGGTAACTAACGTGCACTACAAGTCTACTTTTAGATTATTTCTTTGCATATGGCCGTAAGAATTTTTATTTATGAGTTTTTTTGCAAGTTTGAATCATTAAATCTGCTTCTGAGAAGTCTAATATAAGTGAGGATACCACGTACATCTGATTTTAAGAGTAACCAATCAGAGTATAGATTGTCTGCTTAACTTTCTGTTTGTTTCAGAACTCATGTCGGAAGACTGAATGAAACGCCGGTGAACATTTGGAATGACTGACTACATATAACAATGATTTTGATCGCCGTTGTTTCAATTATAGCAGATAGTGACTCAACAAAAAGTTGAAGGAATCCAGGTACACAAAGAATCCCGATGTTTGGGTGCTACATGGATTAACAGTAAAAAATTTTCTATTTGCAATTCAACGCTAAAAAAGTAGTTCACATACGACACAAATATACGAAAAAGATTTTGGACAAAGAAAGTTTAAACTACACAGTGGCAAGCCCAAGATTAACACCAGGAATTGTAATGAATGTATCTGCAGGAACTGAAAGGAAATAGTTTATTATGAGCTTCTACAACCTGATTAAATGATTAATTCTGATCTCCACTGCTAAGAATTATAGAGATAAAGCAAACAATTCAAGCCAGAAATGATGAACAGAAAAGATACTATATCTCATAACGACAACGATAGACCGCACAGACCTGTCAGAGACTGAGAGACCTTTGCTGAGAAGTTTTAATGCATCCACCATATTGGCGGACCTTGCATCTTCAGATTATTTTTTTTCTTTCGATCTTTGCAAAATTCATTGTATAGTGTAAAAGTAATGCAATTGTATCAGTCTTGCGGCCAGAATATCCAGAAGTTTTACACTGATGGAATAATGGCTTTATCCCAAAAATGGCACCAGGTCATCGATACGGCACATATTCGGTTTAATAAAACTAGTTTCAAACATAAGATAAAGGTGTTTAATTTTTCAAATATTACATGTGTATCTATAAACTTTATCACATTCGTGTTTATGGGTTGTGGTACTATTGAAGTAAATGAGCCATATGTACCCACACATATATATGTACGTATATATATTTTTTAATTTAATATAAAATACTGTATGTATTTAAAATATTATTTCTTTTATGAATTGTTTTAAATATTAGTCGTACATTTTATCAATGTTCATCCATAGATCTTTTCAAAATAAATTTTATCAAAAATTTATTGTTTTTTGAAGAAAAAAATATCAGTAATTTTTTATAAAATTAATTAAAAAAACGTATATGTTTGTTGTTGTTGTTGTTGTTCATAAGTTAAATATGTTCCTAATTATTTTTATTTTTTTATGATTTAAACTATTTTACATTTTAGTTTATTTTCCTTTTAGTTTGTTTTTTCCTTTCAACTTATTTCAATATGTTTTCTTACATGGTAAAAAGATCATAGTTTTATTTATTTTTCTTTTTTACTTTTTGTTGCTTTTTTTAGAATTTGTTAATACATAATTTTAAGTTGTTTTTTTTTAATTGTTCATTTTTTTATTAATTCATTTTTATATTTTTTTTTTAGGAATTTAATTCAATTTTATTATTTTGTTTTAATCGTAATTTCTCCTTTTTTTTCTCCTGTAATAAAAATTAGCGAAAAAAAGAGATACAATCATAATTGTTTTTTTTGTTTTTTTTTTTTTTTTTTGATTGAGAAAAGAAAAATGAAAATTTCAATTTCGAAAATTAACTTTTTGCTAAGTGATATACTTTTTTACTGAAACTGAAAAATATTTAATGAATTCAATTTGAAATAGCATGCACTTCTTTGGAATTAGACTTAGACTTAAATTATAGGTCAATTTCTAAAGCTTTACATTTTTATAGTATAGTGTTCGATCGGTGAAGCTTCAATATTTATTCAATTATTATATTTATATTCTTATTTACTCAATTATGTGCCAGTTTCCAAATAACTGTAAAACCCTCAAATTAAAAATGCTCTAAGTTATCAAAACCGATTGGAACTATGTATATATCCTATAAGTAAATTCTCTGAAGAATTTGATTAATTTTTTGGTCAAGTATAATTTTTAAGGACAGACTGTGGGCATAGTTTGACCAGCATTCACAGAAATTAAAAGGCGAAAAGGCACTTTGGAATAACATTACAAGAAATGTCATAGAATGGTATCCACAAGACAATCGATGAAGGGAACTACTGGGCGTTCCACTTCTGAAAGATAAATTGAAAAGAAAATATAAACTATTTACCAATCCCTGGAAGAAGTGAGGACGATAACCCTTAGCTTTTTAAAGGATCGATAGAAATATATAATGTATACTATATGTCTGTATATAAATACATACCCTTCAGAAAATACCAATAGTGAAATATAAGTGCTTTACTAGTAACAAGGGTTGCCAGACATACTGTTTTAATCAGAACATGTACTGATTTTTCATGTTTGCACCTTTTTTTTACTGATTTTTGTCTCAAAATTTTTTCAGTAATTTTGTAATTTTTTTATTTTCTTTAAAACACTTCTTTAAAACACCCATCTCCTACCTCAAAAATATAGCTAACTGAACTGAACAAAAGGAAATGGTCGAAGTAGCACTGCAGCGCTTTTTTTATACCACACTGTGGTTCTTAGCCAAAGCTTCGTTTCGTAAAACTTTGCCTAAGCTCTTTTAACTAATATTTACTTATTTTAAAATTATATCAGGTTTTACTTGTGGAAGAGCCAAGTATTCTGAAATTATCATAAATATATTGGAGACGTATTCTGTGAAAATGCTATTAAATTAGGAAATTTAACAAGTTTTTGTGTAGAATTTGCTAACGCCAAAAAAATGAAAATGAATTTAGCCTTCAATTATTTTTAGAAATGTAATACTCTGTCATGTATCAATCTAAAGACTTTACGAAAATTATGCAGCAGTTTTTCGAATAAGAAACCTAGAAAGCCTACTTAGGTTTCGTGCATAATAAATAAAAAGAGAATGGAACAGTCTGTAGTAACTGTTATAACGTGTTGAGATGAAGAATAATTAACAATATATAAAACCGTTCTTTATCCCATGAATATTTATCTGACGTTTGCTTTCTATTGGTTTTCCAGTAAACAACTGGCCATGCAAGGGGTAGGAGTTGAAAAAAACTCAAGCCCAGAATAATGTATATCTATAACTATATATCTATAACTGCTCATCTACACTCCAGGGATTGTAACTTTGACGTAAATTAGCATTAAGCATAGCCTGAATATGTATCACAAAATTCTGCGGTTTTATCGAATTTGGCACTTGATGAACGAGTTTCATAATTATCAAATTGATAGCCACAGTAAATGACAAATTAATGGGTATCCAGCATACGTATATTCAAATCCCAAAAATTGAATTTAGTTCACCTGCTCCGAAAGTCTTAAATATAATATGTAATTTTGTAATTTTAAATTATAATTTTTCTGAATTTTTTCCAAAAATATTTATTTTCTACGAGATTTGTATCTTATAGGACAATATGTGTAGTTTTTTTGATAGTCACATAAGGGTTAAACTTATTTAAGGCGATATAGTATGCTATTAAAAATCGAAATTTGGGTTTATTTTTAATATAAAATGTTAATTATACTACTTCTCGTTTGCTTTTTGTTTTCAAAGGCAGATAATTTCAAACAAAATGTTTTTTTTTTGCATTACAGAAATTCAGTAACTGCGAATTTTAACTCCATCGAACACTATATAAAAAATATCTTTGCTATCTAATTTTTTCAGTATTATTTGTAATCTATTGAAACCTAATACAAATAAAAAATGAATGTGATAAAACACAAAATTATTAAATTACAATTAATTTTTGTTTTTAGCTTTTGTATTAAAAAATATGCTTTCTTGCGCCTAAAAATTGATAAGTTTTAGTTTGATGCATTTTAAATACAAATTTTGAAATAATTTTTTAAAAATTTATTACAAATTCTCTTTAAAATATATAAGAACAACTAATGATATTAAAAAAATAAAAGTTCTAAAAATAAAATAAAAAACGAACAAATACAATACAAATACACATACTACGTATGTGATATAATTTTTTTAAGGAAATTATATGTCTAAAGAGAAATATTTTAGCTGTATTTTCAAATTAAATTAAATAAATAATTAGGATACGGGTTTTTAAAGGTTTTAAGAAAAACAAGGATATCTTTTCTTCTTAGTTTAAATTGTTAGTTTAATGGTTGATTTTCTAAATAAAGATAATTTTATTTTTTTAATATTTTTTAGGATGTTTATTGTGATTGTGGTGGAGAGGTGGTAGTGGTGGTAGTTATGGTATAGGTGATAATAATTTCTGTTGGTGGTAGTAGTAGTAGTTGTTTAATTTATTATTATTATTTTTTTAACAGTAGGTAGTAATAATTAGCAGTTCTAGTAGTAGTTGCGGTAGGGAATTTTCTAATCATCATTCAATCTATAAAAAATAAATAATTTAAAAATTTCTCTTCAATTTCAAATTTAAATTTAAAAAATTTTTTATAAAAAAAAAAAATCAATTCGTTTTTATTAAAACAATTCGTTTTTATTAAAGCATAACATTTATGTTGTACTGCAAAGTAATGTAATCAAAAAAAATAATTTTTTAAAATTTATTATTTTATTATTATTATTACATTACAAATGACCTTCTATTCATAAAATATAATTTTAATTTATAAAACGTTTAGGAAATCTTTTATAAAGTAAAACTATTTTTTCTGAATAACACACTATGCGATAAAAAAGACCGAAGTTGAAGTCTGGAAAGTTTTTTGAAAAAAAAAAACCGGTTTTTCATTTATAAACTAATAAGTTAGGCGAATATTAACCAAATAGTCTTGAGAAATATGTAAGTATTTCTTAAGGAAACACATTTTTTATAAAATACTAGATAAATACCGACATGCTTCGCTATCCTTATCTTAATTACTGCATTTCATCTCATTTCGGCGCCAAGGCTAAAATGCTGTATATATATTTTAAAAAACTCACATACCCATATTTACACTAATTTTTACATACATATATACAGGGTGGGAAAATTTGAGGTTAGGAAATAAATTGGCTGTCAAATGATGACATGTCAATGATTGAGCTGTTAACCTTTGACACTTATTTAGTAAAAAAATTGGAAAATTTTAACCGTGGAACGCTATACTCTTGAACAAAGAATCTTAATTGTGAAAATTTACTGTTTAAAGAACTGAACGAAAACAACGCATTTTTCAACAAACCCATCTTTAGTGACGAGGCTCATTTTCACTTAGGCGGTTATATAAACAAACAAAATTGTCGCATATGGGGCTCACAAAATCCACAAATAGTCCTCGAGGAACCATTACATCCAAAGAAAGTAAGCGTATGTTGCGAAAACGCCGCAACCATGAATTCTCTGCGTTATCAAAACATGATAACCAATTTTTTGTGGCCATAATTGGCTAATGTTGACATCAGTGACCTTTGGTTTCAGACGGTTTTAGACGGCGCCAAAAGACACACAACCAGCCAAACAATTCAATTATTGGCTGAGAAATTTCCCGGTTGCGTATTTTCTCGATTTGGCGGTGTCAATTGGCCTCGTTCTTGTGATTTAACGCCGCTTGATTATTTTCTCTTAGGCCATTTGAAAGACTGGGCTTACGTGAACAAACCTCATTCTCGTCCACCACTCTTAGCGAGGTTCCACCCATGGCTACGGAACGCTCTATTTTTAACTACGAGGATGCTCGTTGGGCTGAGCTCAACGACTTTTTTAGGCATTTTAATTGAAAACTTTGTTTCCTTGACTCAAACGTCGATGCCATGGCAAAAATGGTGGTGAATAATATAAGGCTAGGGATGGATATTTTCATCCCATCCAAAAAGCTTTCGATTAAACCTAGAAACAAATCTTGGTTTAATCTGATGTGTAAATTGGCAGTCAGATCCAGAGAGGAAGCGTTCAGGAATTGGCGCAATAACAAATGTGCCCATACTGATTTGCTTCGCAAACAGGCGAGATCTTCATGTGCCGCAGTACTTAGACGCGAAAAGGCTTTATACGAGCAGCGCTTTCGTGCTAAAGTTCTTAGTTTTCCGCGGGGAAGTAAAAACTTTTGGTCATTCATTAAAAGGCTGAGGAACAACGCTAGTTCGGTTCCTGCTCTCAAAGAATGACCTCACATTCACGAACCTGGTTGAAAAGGAAAACCTTCTGGCCGAAATATTTGCAAGTAATTCTCACTTGCCGGAGAGCGTTCAATCACTGCCCGAACTTGAAAGAGTATCAGTAACTATGCCTAGTTTATTCTTTCGACTCGTGCTGTAAACAGGGTCCTTGCAAATCTCAACGTTAACAAGTCTTCTGGGACATTAAGTCAGTGGTTTAACGTGAGTACCTGCCCTAGGACGTTACCTCACGGTGCCAAAGCACGAGTGAATACAATGCGTCCACCAACGCCCCCACCTATGATCAAAATCACCAGTGAGTACCAATTTAAAGCAATGTTATTTGGACATGACCTCACACCTTGGTAAGGTGCCGGAGACTATCTAAACTCCTACCGATCTATGGGTCACGGCACCCGGTTAAATATGTAACTCCACACCGAGCCAGCATAGCTCTCCCCGCGATTTGGGTTTAAACCACAGCCACCACGTTGCTCCCACAAAGGGGGCCTCACCATAGTCGGGCAGGAACCGAAATTCCTGGGGCTCCCGACACCCGTGGCACCAGAATTAAGCCTCCGGTCAGGCCTCGTAGCATAAATGCTACTACCAGTGTAAGTCCCAAACAACTTCGGACTGGTGACCAAGATGGTGATAACAACAAACAAGAAACACTCAAACAACACAACAATAAACGGTGCCACCCTCACGGGAGAACTCAAAGTGACATCGTGCGCCACGGACACAATACACAACAACAAGAACACAACCAGTCAAAAGCAGACCAGTACAAACACACAACACCCAAAACTGCAGCCACAAATCAAGCCGCAAACAGCAGGTCGGGAAACAGCAAACAGCAAACAATCACAGCAAGCAGCATAACACATCAAACCGTCAGCACCCCAGCGGGACGCCAAGCTAGAAAAAGGCTAGCCAGGAGACCGCTAAGATGGTGATGCAGGTTCAACCTCCGCTAATAGTGCCGTCCTTCTACGCCTAAACACTTCAAGGGCAAAAACGCCCAGCCTACCATAAGTACGATCGTCCAACAATAACCTACTGAAATCCCACACCCCCGCAGTATGAGTAATACCCATACTATCTAAATCCCTAACGTCATCATAGTCCGGGCACGAAGTCAGTACATGCCTCCAGTCCTCAATTCCCCTCCCACACCGACAGTCCGCTGATTCAGTCTGGCCAATTCGATGCAAAAATGCATTGAAAGAGCCATGTCCCGTCAGTATGAACCCCAGACTCAAGCCAAAGCCAAAGTCAGGGTGTTCCCGTACGAACGTAACGTCCGGAATAAATCCATAAGTCACCCTTCCCTTGTCGCTGTTCGTCCATCTCGTCTGCCACCTATCTACGAGGCACCCCTGCAAAAGGGCCTTATACCTATCTCTCCCAACCTCGAGCTCCGAAACAGAAAGCCAATCGTCCGTCCCAAGTGGCAGTCCCCTCTTGACCCTGAAAGCAATGCTACGACGCACCACTTCCAAGTCAAGCGGCGGCACACCAACAAGGACCTGCAAAGCATCGGTAGAGACCGTCCGACACACCGGAACACATGCCAAGAGTGCAATTCTCTGACACGTGAGAATCTTACTCTGTCCAACAACAGACATGACCGTCTTATACCACACCGACGCGCCATACGCCGCACAAGCGACGAAAAGCCCATCGTATATGATACGGACGGCACGCCTGCTGAGTCCCCAATCACTCCTCAATATTCGCCTAACCTTTCCAACGATAGCTGCCAGCCTATGCCTGACATGGCTGAGATGAGCCTGGAAGCTCATACGCTCCCCAACAACTATTCCGAGGTACCTGACCTGAGTCACATAGCGAATGCTGTTGTCACCAATTCTAATGAGTGGAGGTCGCCCGGTTGACAATATGCCCTTAAGCAACATCATCACCGTTTTATCCACTGCGACGTCCACACCAACCCCTACACCCCACTCACAAGCAATGCGAATGGCCTGGGCACCCCTTCTCTCCAGCTCAGCACGAGACCGGCCTTCGATCAGGATGAGCAAGTCATCCGCATACGCACACAGTTTGAATGTCAGCCCGAGCTGCCTCAACAGAGTATCCATCATGAGATTCCAAATGAATGGACCACAGATGGACCCCTGCGGACAACCCCGAACAACCTCCATCCAAACCGTTTCAAAGGATCCAACAACACACGCTTTTCTATCCTCGAAATAGCTGCTCCAAATGCCCATCTCACGACAGCCAACCTCCGATAGCCTTCGTAAGACCTTGTCCCACGAAAGATAATCGAAAGCTCCCTTAAAATCAATGAAAAGCCCAAGCACATACTTCGCAGATGATTGTTCGACAGAACTCTTCACATGCATCCAAGCGTCTTCGACGCATTTGCCTTCCCTAAAACCAAACTGGTAACATGAAGGGCCCTCGCTGTAGCATTCCTTGAGTCTGTACACCATGATTCTTTCCAGCACTTTTCCAAATACTGGCAAGAGGCTGATGCCCCGATAAGAGCGAGGATTACTCTTCACTCTATCAGGCGACTTAAGGAGTACCACAACACGAGCACATTTCCATGTCTTCGGGAAGTAGCCCTCATTAATGCACCTACCGTACACCGCCTCCAGGTATTCAGGGATGGCCTTCCAGATGTTCTTACACATCTCTCCGGTCAACCCATCCAAACCTGGGGACTTCCTGCTTCTCACCCGACAAAAACAGTCATCTAATTCCGACCTCACCAAGTTTGGAGGGTCAGCAACCTCCACCGGTGGGGGAGTATAGTTGCCTGGCTCCGCCCTTGGAAAAAAGACCCCCAACAATGCGTCCGTGCAGTCCCTCCATGAAGACAACACGGTGTCGCCAACATGGAGGCATCCTATGTCCACCTGACTCTTTCTACCCCTGCAGATACGGTAAACCCTATCCCAGGGGTCATCCCTATTGTCCTGTACAAATCTCCTCCACTCGTCCTCCTTAACTGTAACAATCATGTCCTTGTACGTCTTAAGGCTGCCAAGATACTCGGTCCTACGCTGAGCTAGATCTTCAGCATTGGTACGCCTACCCCTCTGGAAACGTCTCCGGAGGTGTCGAACACGCCGCCGCATCGTCTCCAACTCAGAGGTTCACCATTTGACCCTCTTGGGCTTCGCATAACTAGCTCGGCCCAACAGTGCATCATTCACCGCAGATGCCGTCCGGACAATCTTGTCAACCTGGTCGTCAATCGTTAGTAGCCTAAAGTCTTCAATTGGCACCGATGACAATGCCTCCCTAAAACAGTACCGATAATGGTCCCAATCAACGTCACGCGTTCGCCATCGTAAAACGCCACCAGTCTCCCTAGTCCGTTGTGGACAAGTAACCCTAATTTCGATGAGATTATGGTCACTTATCCACCAATCGTCACAAACTCTCCAACTAAAGTCCAAAGCAGTAATTGCCGCCCCATTCGCAGCTGTCACGTCAATGTCACTGACGCCCATTGGCCCATCGAAAGTATATAGCTCACTCGGCTCATTCAACACGCTCAAATCTCGCGAGGGCAACCATTCACTAAGCACTCCTCCTCGTATAAGGTTCGGATGTCCAGACCCAAGTCTGGAGATCTTACTGAACCACATACGAGAGGAGGCGTTCGCATCTAGGCCGAGGATAACAGGAATACTACTCGCCACGAGTAGTACCGTATCCATATACCCTAGATTGGGTTCCAATGAAACGCCAGGCCTACAGTAGATGCTAGCCAGAAACATCTCCCCAAACCACCCTTTTACCCTAACACACACCCCAAGCTGGCTATCAACTGATTTCGTACAGTCCACGTCGCTGTCCCTAACTATAATCGCGGCCTTTCCCACACCGTCAGTAAATACGCGAAATCCCCCCGGAATCCCCCTAACATCACCATTCGCAAAGTACGTCTCCTGGATCAGGGCAAAGCTAGCGTCCAGCTGACACATAGCTTGCCCCAGCTCGCACGTCACCGCCTTCGAGCGCTGACAATTCAGCTGCAAAAGGCGCAACTCCATTAGTTTCAGGCGTTCGCCCTGGCAACCATAGCCGAGTACGTGGGACACGCAAACGACAGCATACTGTGGTCCGCTGGCAGGCCCCTCATCTCACAGTTGCGGCACCTCACCGGGTTAACACAACGTGAGGCCAGATGCCCCATCGTCCCGCACGTCCTGCACACGTCCTGCCCCATCCTGCACTCACGCTGCAGGTGGTCAAAGCCGAGGCAGCGGTAGCAGTGCGGGATCGCATCCTGTTGCCGCAACCTGAAGCTGAACCACTTCACGTAGACCCTACCGACATCAAGAAGCGCGTTCGCAACACGCTCACCACACTCCAACACAACGTTGACCTGTCCGGCAGGGTCAGACCTCCAGGGACTGGTAACCAGACGAACGCTCTTCTTGAACACCTCATAGCTCATACGCTCCTTAAGGTTCATCTCGAACAACTCAGACATAAATTCGTCAGAAGTGATCGCCGCATGCACTCCGGCAACCACCACCCTTGGACCAAGCTTATCGCTGACGGTCACCTCCAGGCCGACCTCCTCAAACTTTTTGTTTGAGGCAATCCTCGACCTCTCCGCCACCGAAGGTGTACGAATGACCGCGCCGCTAGACCTCTTCAGCGGCCGCATCTCATGCACTCTGACTCCAAGGGTGGGTCCGACCTGTTCGATGACCTTACTCACTACCTCCTTAGAAGTTGCGCCCTTCTTCTTGTCGCGAACAACCACCGACCAGGTTTCCACAGGCTTGGGTGTAGGCCTGGGAACCACGACACCCTGTGCCCTAACCACCGCAGCAACCGTTGGGGCCTGAGCAACAGGCCTAGCAGCGGGAGCTGGCACTGTGGTCACCGACTGAACCGGCCTGGGAGACTGGAGGATGTCCAGCCTACCCCTCAACCGCTCGTTGTCTACCAGCAGTTTCATTACCAGCTCCTCATATCCACTAGCCTGACTCATGAGTCTGCCCATCGTCTCCGCACTAAGGTTCTCACCGAACAGCACCTCACGGAAACTGTCAGTGACAACCTTAACGTCGGCCACAGTAACACCACCATCACACATGGAAAAGGCAGCAGCCGAAGCCACAGCCCTTTTACGCTGTCTGCTTTCCCTGCCAACAGATGGCAACGGGGGAAACGCCGCAGCAAAACCACCACCAACCGCAGAGCTATCAGAAATAGCAGCAGCAGCACCAGCATCCGACGTGGTACATGCGCCAGAAACAGCAGCACCACCAGCACCACCAACAACACCACCACCAGAACCACCACCAACACCACCACCAGCAGCAGTACCAATAGCAGAACCGCGACCAGCACCACTCTTAACACCATCAACAGCAGCAGCAGCAGCAGCAGCATCAGCAACAGGAGCAGACTTAAAGCGCTTGGTGGTCGCCTTACCACCACTCGCCTTTACATCAGCTTCCGACCCCGAACTGCTCAGCTCGCTCTCCGTATGACGGAGACGAGACTTCGCAGGTGGAGGGGGCCCCATCACTTCATCAGTGACTGCCCCAGACGCAGCGTCAGAGGCATCACCCTTCGCCGTCTTGCGAGGTTTCCCCGCAGGAGGCATAATACAAAATTCAAATTCAAAGAATCTAACGACTCACCAGATTTACAAATAAACGCAGCCAATAGGAAGTCAATAATCGTAGCCAAGTCCGTCACCAATTCCAATTAAACACGCCCGAAACCGAAATACAACTCGAAAATCAATGTCCAATAAACACGCCGAACCGTCAACAAAACACACTCTGGTAGCACCAAAACCCACCGCACAAGTATGGTAACTCCACTCCGTTAGTCCTATCTAACCTCACTTCTTCAAATTGTTACTGACCTTGAAGTCAAAAAACTGAGACACCACAGAATTACCCCTGGGAGTCTCAACTTTATAACAACAATTCTTCACAATTTTATCACTCACACTTGCAAAGCACACGGTTTTCACACACGATAGTTTGTAACAAACTTAAATTCTCAGCTTTGAAAAAACACGTCTTTACACTCCGACAACCAAACTAGAAGTGAGTCTTCTGGGACGGATGGCATACCAGCACTGGTCCTGAAGCAGTGCTCTTCGACGCTTGCGCGTCCATTAGCTCACCTTTTCAGTGCGTCATATCGCGCCGGTATTTTTCCATCTTGCTGGAAGGTTGCTAACGTAACACCAATCCCCAAAACGGGCGAGGCTAGTAACCCTGAGAACTACCGTCCAATAGCAGTTTGTTCCGCACTCTCCAAGGTTATGGAGAGTATAATTAATCACCACCTTGTGGGATATCTGGAGTCCAACGATTTACATAGCGATCGACAGTACGGTTTCCGAAGGGGCCGTTCTACTGGTGACCTGCTGGCATTGTTCTCGGAGAAGTGGAACAAGTCCATTAATGGTTTTTGGCAGAGTAAGGTTGTGGCTCTGGATATCTCAAAGGCGTTTAATAGAGTTTGGCACGAGGCTCTCATTTCGAAACTTAATGTTTTTGGTGTCGGTAGTCACTTCTCTCGATTTATATTGAGTTTTCTCAGAGATCGCTCTATAAGAGTGGGTATAGATGGGGTCTCATCCGACGAGTTCAGGGTAAACTCAGGGATACCGCAAGGCTCTGTTCTTTCTCCTACTCCTTTTCTAATATTTCTTAACGACTTTCTTCTTCTCACTTCTAACTTCTATTTGCTCTTTTGAGGATGACAGCAACATTTGTCACTCATATTCTTTTGATCGTAGACCGAGCCTTCTGGAGGTTGGGGTGAGAAGGATGAATATGAACGTCACACTCACAAGTGACCTGGTGAAGGTCTCCGAGTGGGGTCGTGCGAACAGGGTAGATTTTAATGCACGTAAGACTCAATGTTGTTTTTTAACACACAGGCGTGGTGGTGTGCTGTCATCTGTGTCAATGGGTAATGTGGATATTGAGGAATCAGATGCTCTTGATGTTCTGGGCATGAGAATTCACTGTGACGTTCTTTGATCACATATTTCAAGTGTCGAAAGAAGCATTCAAGTGCCTTGCTTTTTTGAGACGGTGCACCCCATCTGATCTCCTTAATATTTACAAGACCTATATCCGACCCAAAATGGAATACAACTCTCATGTATAGGCCGGTGCTTCAAAGTCTATTTTGGAGCTTCTCGACCGCGTACAGGAGAGGGCGAAGATGCTCATCAATGACGGTAGGGTAGCCAACTCTATCGATTCATTGGAGCACCATCGCAATGTGGCGTGTGTTTCATTGTTCTATCGGTACTATAACGGAATGTGTTTTCTAACGAAATTAAGGAATTAATTCCCAAAAATCATATATATTTACGTAGTACTCGTATTTCTCGTAGAGCGCATCCCTTTGCAGTTGATTGTCCAGTAAATCGCACAACGCATTATAGGGAGAATTCGTTCTTTGGTCGTACTGTTCGATTGTGGAATATCTTCCAGCGAAAGTATTTCCTGCCGCTTACGAAATGAGTAAATTTAAATCTAACGTCCATAAACACTACTCCCTCTGTCCTCCTTCCAATAACCTATTTTCCTAGTACCAGCACAATGCACTACATGAGTAGGGACCATCCCCTGGGTGCTGGTCTTATATAAAAAAAGACACAATTGACTCTCTGAAATATGAAATTCAGCTCTGCATTGACGAGATAAGCAAAGTTTTGTTGCAAAATGTGGTTCAAAATTTTGTGAAAAAAGCGGACGTCTGCCGACGTTGTAGAGGTGGACATTTGGCCGACATCACATTCTATTGTTAATTCCCATTTTCCTATTTCATATTGGTATGAATAAAACTGAATTTGTAAAAATTTTCCTTCTAACCTTAAATTTGCCCACCATATACATAGATAGTGTGCTTCGCTATCCCTTTCTAAAATAGTAACACCCACTTATCCAATCTCTCCCGCTAACGAAGCTTGAACTGTAACCGTTCTCCACATATGCAAAATTCCATATTTAGTATTAATGGAAGGTGCCACGCCCACTTATCTTATCTCGCCCAGTTATTGACCAATGATGTGTATTGTCAAAGAAGTTGTTTAAACCAAATTTATAAACCCTATAGTGGTCCGGAATCCCAATGTGCGGCACCGCTTACTTATACCCTCCATCTGATTAAGCATTGGGAAATTGATCAACTGCTTGGAATATGGAAACGCACAAAAAGGACTTAGGATCAATTTGGACGTTGCTCTGAAGTTCTTAAGTATGGCAGGCCGGACTTGGAACTCCTAATGGATTTTCTTACGGGCCATTGTGGACTGAGAACGCATTTTGGGTTTACTTATCACACACATGCGACTTATGATTTCAAACTTAACATAAACCATATACATACATACATACGTCTAAATAAATACTTTGTGTATAAGTTTGGTTAAAATCGGCCGACGCATTTGAACGTGATGCGGCGACGTACATATGTACGGAAGCCCAATATCTTCTCCTTTGTAATACATAGATTGTTTTATTTAGAGCTATTTTTGCACACTATTTTACTTTGGAAACGTATCATATTGATGAACTTATAAAAGTACGATTAGTTAGAAATAAGCATTTAGAGAAAAAAAGAGTCTGTTGGAATTTGACGGAGCTATTGGGTTTTAGAATTAAATAACTAATGAAAAAAGGCACACAATATTATTTTTCCAAAAAACCAATTTTTAATTTTTAAGAATCGCATTATATTTTTCTCAATTGCTTTTCTAAGAAGCCTAATAAAAGGCTATAAATTCCAACAGATTTTATTCATTACTAAATATGTATATCTTTAAGAAATTCATAAATAATGCGGTTTCTATATATAAAATGGTGTTTAAAAACCAATTTGAATTTGAAAAACGTGAAAAAAATTGATTTAAAATGCATTTGTCTGAAAAATACGTACATATTCTACAAGTCTACTTAAACAAAATATATGTATGTATATAATTTAAAATACATACACACATATTATATAAAATAACAATTTCTCTTCTTTCCAAATTTGGTGAGGAAATGAAAATCGGTTAATATTCAGCTAAATTATTAGCTCTTAAGATTAGCATGAAAATATGAAAAAACCGGTTATTTACACATAACTTACAATTTTAGAGGCGTTCGTAAAATTTCACAAAAAGATTCTTATAGTACCCGAGAGTACATATCAGAAAAATGGTTGCAGGTATTTTTTGTCGCACCGTATAATAGGGTATTTGACTAATAAGAAATAATAAAAAAATATTAACAATATTTACAATATTTACCCGTGCTTTTTATAAATCTAAAGCAAATAAAAGTTCTTAAAATCTTTATAAATATAATTAAAGTATTTAGACAAATTTAATAAAAAAAAAAAAATATTTTTATAAAATTGACACATAAAAGCAAGTGCATAAAATTTTGACTGTCTATGGTAAAAAAAAGCCTCGGCACACTAAAAATTTAAAAAGTTGTTGCCAAAATTCTTTATAAATGCCATTTGCTTATCGGGACAACACTTTTACCGTGTGCATTTTTTGAATGCAAAAATGCAACATTTGTAAACTCCCTGAGAGCAACATTTTTAGAGAGGAACACGATAGTCTTTCTTAGTGTTGTATTCTTTTTTAAGACATGCTTCTGTCATATTAAAAAATTCGATTTGAAGATGTATCTGCTCTTACAAGCATGGCATACGAGTAAACAAATTTGCCCCAATAAATTATTTTTTTATGTTTTAAGAAAATTGACAGATATCGCTTTATAATTGACAACTGTTCACTAAAAAAACGTTTATTTAAAGAAAAAACTCATTTGTTAAGTCATTTATGGAACGAATCTTGGCCTTAACGAGTTTTTTTTTGCAAACTATTGCCATAATTTGGCTTCATTGAAAAAATTGCTCATAAATGACTCAAAAAAGACAAAATCAAAATGAATTAAACTTTTTTTAATACAACATAATCACAACTGCGAATTACCCCTAACACTCATACATACTACATCAGATTTATAAACCCCAAACGTTTATTGAATAGAAAATATTGCAATGGTTATAGACCGGTTGAGTTAAAGAAGGTTAAAAAAGTTTGGCTTAGAATTGTGCACAGATATTCCAACTAGTTAAAGGTGGTTTCATCTTCCCGCATAATTAGATACACAAATATACACGGACATTTTCGAACGGCAATGCACGCAATCAGATAGACCACATAATGGGTGAGCAGAAGATGGAGAAGCTCTTTATCGAATGTAAGAAATAGAATAAGAGCTGATATCGGCAGTGACCACTTACTCATCACAGGCGAAATCAAGATAAAAATGAAATGTCAAAGAAGAACCATAAGGCACACAAGGCGAAAACGGCTCTACCTACAGCAACTGCAGGAAAAAATACACTTTTGTTAAAAATGAATCGCCTTAATATATATGTACATTCGTTACTTACGAGTAAGTTCCTAAAAGGAACAAGTAACTTTCAATCGCTTTTACTTGATGCAGAATTCTTGTTTTCATTCCAACTTTTTCCG
Organism: Wohlfahrtia magnifica; assembly: GCA_023159175.1. Classification (NCBI taxonomy): domain Eukaryota; kingdom Metazoa; phylum Arthropoda; class Insecta; order Diptera; family Sarcophagidae; genus Wohlfahrtia; species Wohlfahrtia magnifica. The sequence goes on along the minus strand of JAKWBJ010000002.1, from coordinate 753,593 downwards.
GATTCAGAAACATCAGCATCAAATTGTCTTCACCAGGTATAAGCCGGTTATTCACTTTTTCAATTTCCTTTCGGATTCCAAACAATGATATTGTGTGGGATTCATCATGACGGCCTTATAGCATATTACCGATCCATCCCCATCTCCCCTTCCACATTTCATCAGCAATCGGAGTTTAGTTGGTTCGTATCCTAAGTTGGGCCAGAAAATTCGCAGTATTCCTATCAGGCAATTGGTGATGATATTTGCTTAATGGTATTCCATTATATATTCCAAGTTGCGCAGGCGTAGAATTGTGTAAATTTGATACAAAAATTAAAAATGCCTACTTTTACACGTTTGGAAATTAATGGAGGTTTCCATATAGCGCTTAGTTGGCAGAATGTTGGACGAGCTTTCATCATGCTGTTTGACACATTCTTGGAGAGACATCCAGTCGTAGTTAATATGTTATCCAAGTAGCAGAAATGATCCATATTTTAATTCTTCAGATCCATATTTTAAATGTGCACTGGTCGACTGTCCTTATCACCTTGGTCTTGGCTATATTTTAACTCCTGCCTTGCAGCTTTTGTTTTCACTATTTTAAGTTTGTCACGTTTTTTTTTTAGTACAAAAGCGTCGACCAGTACTATCTTTATTACGATGTTTAGTACCGTGTTGAACAAGAGAAAAGAGTAGATGCAGGCTTGTCAAGTTCTGATAAAGCATGCACTAGTGCAGAATTCCTTTATATATCTTCACATATGTACAAAAGCTTGCCATATAGTGAGGTATGCGTGTGTGTCAAATGCCATTTTAAAATCCATTGAAACCAGGTAGGCCATCTCTCTGCCACTCCACCGGCTGCTTATTGCAAGAGTCATAGTAACCGAGGTAGTTGAAAGCATTATGTTTCAGCTATATTCAATTACTTGCAAACATTTAAGCCCTTTTGTAAAAGTTATGTTTAAAGCACATACATATACTTTTAATCAAAATTTAAGATTTAAAAAAATTTAATTTCTACTCTTCTCCCCATTGTATCCCCTACCAGTTTAGGTCCAAATAATAAAGGTTGCCTATAGTTATTTCTAGAAAGACACTGAAACAAATGCAGGATAATTGGTTCTGCATTTTAGCTACATACAAATACACGGACTTCAAAAAAAGACATTATATAGACATTAATTTATATATGTAAGATAGCTTTTACTCAGTGGGCTTGTGCAATACCCGCGTATCCAATCTCTCCCGCTTTTTTGGCTGATGTGAACAGATTTATTATTATTATTTTTTAATTACAAATTACTGTGAAAAAAATGCGCCGCTTGAATAGAACATATCGTTAAAACTTAGTAATCACTCAGTATTTGTGCATGAGTCATCATTTACGTTAACAAGTTCCGATTGTTTTTTTTTTGTTTTTGGCGAAACACTGCCGGAGGTTAAAAAGGGTAAAATTAAAGCTTACAAGGGTATGAGTTGTTCAATCGCGTTAAATTAAGTCTCAGGCAACTTTTATGGCTTGGATAAGCTCTGAAACACTCAAATATTGTTTACCTTTTTTAGATATCCGTCCCCATACTTTTTCGATTATATTTAAATCAGGGAGTTACGAGACCAATTTAAAATATTATTTTATTTATTCTGTTGAAGAATACTAGGATGGGGGCCAAAGATATTTGTCGGCAAAGCCGTGCTATATAAGCACATCCTTTCAATGCGATTTATTTCTAAGATCATAAAAATAATCGCTATACGCATCAGGGCCTTCCAAATTGAATTTCTTTCTCATCTAAAAGAGCCCTGTGATGCCACTTTGTAATTTAACACATGTGAGTGCAGCAAAAGTTACACATTTCTCTACGGCGTGTATTAAAGGGTATTTTTCCTCAGTTTTATTTTCCTTATATTCTCAGCTCTTAAAGTAATATGCATCACGGTAGTTAAGGTTGCTTCACTCTTGTATTATATTCACATTTCAAAAGATTTCATTTTCCATTCTGTTCATATGAGCTACTTTTAGTGTTCATGTTTCACAGCCATATAAAAGAACAGACCAGTCGTAGCATATAACCATACGTAGTCTTAAATTAAAGTCCAACTCTCAATTGGTAAGAATCTTCTTCATTTTGTTAAAGCAACATCGAGCTGTTGTAATACGACACCTTATTTCTTTATCAAATGTCCAATCATTAGTTAACTAACTACCTAAATATTCAAACTTGAAACTCTTTCAATAACAGTGTTTTCAATTGTTATTGAGGCATCTTCATATGGAGTATTTTTTCTGCTAACAATCATGAATGTTGTTTTCAAGGTGTTGATTCTTAAGTTAAAATTTTTGCTGGAGTGAACAACCTTATCAATTAGGTATTGAAGATCTTCGATATTGTCATCTGCATATCGTATATTGTTCATGTATATACCATTAACCTTTACAACTTTTTCAACTGAATCAAATATTGCTTCAGCCTAGATATTAAAACACAAGGGCATAAAATGCAACCCTGACTTACTTCTAATTTTATGTCAATATTGCGCACTTTGATTCTAGTATAAGTTCTTAATGCAATGGATCACCTTTTCTTCTATATTCATGCGCGTTAGTACTTTCATTCACTTATCGTGTTGCGCCTTGTCAGTGCCAGTACCAGAATTCGATTAAAGTCTCTCTAAGATCGTCAGGAATTCGTTATTAATAAATTTAATGAGTTTAGTAGGAATTTCACCTGGTCCAGCTGCTTTATTCTCGTTTGACATCCTAATGGCTCGTATTATTTCGGATTTTGTGATTAGCAAACCTGTTAGTTGAAGGTCGGTTGACATACTGTTTGCTGACTTGTTATTGTCAGCAAATAGGGATTCGATATAATCCTCCCAAACTACTTTTATTTTATCAAAGTTTATTACAATCTTGTTTTGTGAGTTGACTAAAGTAGAAGATTTATTTTTCCATCAGAGTCCAGATATTTCCTTGATTTTTCTGTGAATATTGAAATCATCGCGTACCAGCTGTATATTTTCAATTTCTTCGCATTGCTGCTTGACTCAATTTTCCTTAGCCTGTCTGCACTTGGCTCTGATAATACTGTTATATTTTCTATACTAGTCGTTGTCTCTATTACGATATTTTCGGCTTTGGTCCATTATATCTAATATTTCTTGCGCCATCCATTTTTGTCTAGGAGTGATTATCTGTCTTCTTATTAAACTTTTCGAAACTGTTTCAAAAAAGTCTTTGTTCTTTACCAAAACTTTGATGTTTTCATCGTGAACCTGAATATTTGAAATTGGTCGTTAATCTCTGCTCTTACTCTAAATTTAAGATGTTTGACTTTTAATTTACGTAAATCTTGCCTTTTATTTTGCCTATGTTTGCAAGCTCTAGCTAGTTTAAGTCTGATATTAGCTAGTAATAAATTATGGTTAGTGAGAACATCCGCTCCAGAATACGTGAATACTTTTTATGCTGAGGAGCCAAATCGTTTATTGATGAGTATGAAGTTTATTTGATTTCTAATGATTCTGTTGTCTGTATGTTGTATACAAACTGCGAGGTGGTAGGCACAAATAAGTGTTAGTGATCAAAAATTGTTCATTTTGACAAAATTCTACAAAGCGATCTCCTCGTTCATTTCTTGACCCTGGGCCAAATGGTCCTATTAAGTCATCAACTCTTCCTGAACAAATGTTTGCATTGAAGTCGCCCATAATTATATTCATATCATGTTGTTTCGTCAATTTTCAACATTCTTTGATAATATTATAGAATTGCTCCACATCTTCATTATCTTTATCGACTGTTGGTACATATACTTGAATAATATTCAAGAATATTAGTTACGCATTCACTTTCAATAATATCACCCAGTCAGATATTGGAACCCACTCTTCTATACATTTTGACGCCTGTTCTGATATTAAGAATACTACATCATTCCAATGATTTGCTTCATCATTTCCTGAATATATTAATTTGACATTATCAGATTGACATTCGCTCAAATTAGGATATGTAACTTCACTAAGACCAAGTATATCTATTTCCAAACGTTTCATTTCCTGTATAGTACTAGCGAGTTTGCCAGATTGGTAGAGGCTAGTTATATTCCATATTGCTATTTTAAGTTTCTGTTTTGTTTTACCTCCAGGGATTCTGTACTTTGCATGTGATTCTTTCTAGGGATAATATACACTAGTGGTTTCACGTTGCTTTCTAGGCTAACCAACTAATATCAGCCGCCCTTAAGATAGGAATCAGACTCTGTAGTCGCCCATTATGGATACAGTCGCTACGTTCGCCAGGTTCAACAAGCTCATCATTGCCTATAGCAGCAGTCCAGCAGACCATTGTGGATCATACACTATCAACTGTTTGGTCCGCGAGGTATTTGATTTTCATAGATAGATACGTTCACGAAAAAATCGTGTAAATCTAAAAAAATGCTTCAAAAATAAATTTATCATGTTTTTATTTGGCATAAGCTTCTTAAATAATTAAATGGCGGACATTCGTAAAGGACAGTGTCCCATTTAGGCCAGAGGTTAGACCCACTGTGGTACCATTTAAACTCCAAAGTCCTTAATAATAAGCAAAAAATGCCTTGTGAAATATTTTAGACTGATTGGATTAGGAGAAGGTCTTCCGCATCCTCCCACGATGGAGTATGTTACTACCTTGATCAAAAAGTTTCAGGAATAACCCCGTGTGACGGTCCCATCGTTCCGAATTGAGTGTTTTTTTGTTAAAATGATACATCTGTTATTGATTTGACTACCGCTAAATCTTAGCGTCATAGGAAGGAATTTAAAGGGATATTATAATAATCAGAGTTTAGTAGTTCGCCCTTTATATAATATGACCTCACAAATTCTTTTCACAGGTCTTCAACGTCGTTCAGATCGGTGCTCTGAGCTGGTCATTCCAGTATTTCGGTATATTTTACTTGAAAGTCGTTCTTTGCGTCTTTGCTCGTTTGTTTGGGGTCACTATCTTGTTGGAATATAAAGTACCACAAGCTCATGACCATATCACTAATCTTAACACAATGTTTACCAGTAATTTTGGTTTTAATTCTGACTATTCGACCCACTCCCAAGAAAGAAAACCAGCCCTAAACTATGAGACATCCTCCAACATATTTTGTGTTTAGATTTAAGTTTTTGAGGGCTCACACCGTACTCTTTTTACATATTTTAAATTTTTAGTATATATTTCGACCCATCTGGACAAATCACTCGATTCAAATGTGATTCTGGCAGAGTTACATACATTTGGCAAAGCCCAAAGGCTTTGTTATATTTGGGTATCATTGTAATGTTTTTTCTTCATGTAAAAACTTTTAATACTGCTCTGGCTAAGCCTTTTCCGTATTGAATATGACGGAATACTTAAATTTAGTTCTTTCAAAATCTCCCTAGAGAAGAAAATAGTTATTATTTTTGGATAGAATTATAATACGATCATATTTACGCTTTATAGTCTTGAGCTTTCAGACATTTTTAAAACTCGATTTGATTTTCGAATCCTGCAGAGCTCAATGGCTATTTTTGGTTCGGATATTGAATGTTATTTTTTTCGACAATTCTTTGTATTAAACTTCATTTTCCCATTTTATACTAACAGATTCAGTTTGATGTCCTGTGGAGATGTCTGGGAAAATGGTAATTTTTTGGCAATTTCGTCAGACTTAAATAAAGAATTTGCCTTCAAACACCAAATAAGGAAAACTGCTATTATTAAAAAGATGGATAAACCCACTTATAATTGATATAAATGATTGACTAGAGCGAAAACACAGCTTCGTTAAGTATAACCCGAACCAATTCTTGAGAGAACTATGTACCTTCACCGTTCTTGATTGGTCTATACACTTTCGTTGAGGACATCGAACATGGTTTCTATCCTTTTCTTGTATTTGATTACGAAAGTAAGTATTAGTTGCTAGCCGAAACAAAAGCGAACAATATGAATCAGCCAATGATGGCGCATACTACAAATTGGGCACATATTGTAATTTACGTTAAGTTTTTCCTCTTAAAACTCAATGGGACCCAGACGCTTAAAGTGGGGCCTAAAATTCGTTGCGATCTTACCGTCATAACTATAACGATATATGGAGTGTTTTAAAGTCAAAAATACACATTGTTATATAGGGTAGTACTATCAAGTTATCTGGCTTAACCGACAAAAATTTGTTCAACTATGATTTATATTTTTTGAATATATGCAAAGCTTTAAAAAGCAAAATGAATATGTGAAAATAAGCAAAATTATTTGAAGTTGTAAATAAAGTGCACGAGCATATATATAATTAAATAATATAAATAGAAATAAACTTTATAATTTTATAGCAACGCAAAATAATTGGAAGGAAAATGAAAACGCAAGGCAAGCATATTTCGTAACTCACTTTTTTTGCAACTTTTTTAATATATTTTTACGCATTTTTTTAATATACTGTTAGACTATCCATATTACTATTATATAGTAATAATTTGATAAAATAATAATAATAATAATAACGTGAAATAAATATTATGATACATATACAAAATTTAAAGCATACTATAGTTATATATGTATATCGCTCATTTACTACAATAGTGTCATAACTCAAAACAAAATTTTTTAGAGCTGTTTTAATTTTAAATTTCTTATTGTTTAGCATTGATATAAGCAAAAACACTTAGTTCCTGTACTCATAATTTTGTGCGAATCACGAAAAATTTTGCACACAATATACAATAGATCACAATGTTCCGAATATTTTAGAATACATCACTAAAAATTCACGTTTTTTGAGTTATGCCACTATTGTACTAAACGAGCGACTTGTATATTATTCAAATTTTATGTAATTTTTATAGTTTTTATTAATAAAAATATAATACATACATATGTATGTATGTATGTATAAAAATATAGAAAATTTAAAAATATTATAGATGATATATATATAACAATATGAACAGAAAAGAAAGGATTTTATTTGATTTTGTTTTAGTTTGTTGTTATCTTTTTGTACCGATGTTTGTAAATGTTAATAGTTTTGTTTTAATAGTTTGTTTTTTTAATATGTACATATAAATGTTAATACGACTATGTTTATGTGGGAATGCAGAATGTGTAGTTAAAGGAAATTGAAAACTAAACTTCACTGTAATAAATCCAGTCTGAAATGTAGATAAACAAACAAAAATATGTTTAATGTTTTTAAATATAGAAAAAATAATAAAAATATGCTGTAACGATATTCTAAAAAATAACAACAAATCTAGTAAATAATAAAATTAAAATAAAAGGATATAAATATATTTACACTCGTAGGTACATAATGTTAAAGTAAACCTAACTGTATCTAATCATTATTTTATTTTAATTATCTAATCAGAAAAATTTTCAAGTGAGAAGTTATTTTTTGTTTTAATTCACATCGTTTTTGTTTTCATTTCCTCGTTTCATGAGAAAAGTTTTTCGATGCGAAAGTTACAGAAAACGAGACTAATAAAGGTACATAACAGAAAAATGTTTTTAACTTTCCGAAAATACTGAATTTTTTCGATGTGATCTCATTTTTGTATTAGTTCTACTAAATCCATATGACATTTAAGAGAAACTACACTCATATCCTTTACTTACTAAGGAAATGTGGACGAGTAAAACGAGGTGTTTTGCTTTTTTGCCTTACACCTTTTTTTAAAAAACGGCAAGTCCACGGTTTTTTAGCCATATGGCGAGGTAATTTGCGCCGTAGAGCCAACTCAAACAGGCCGTAATAGCGAAATGCTGCATAAAGCGGTATGAGTGTATTTTTAGCGATCAATGGTTTTTTTTCTTTAATTCAAACTTTGTAGTTTACAAAAAAAGCTGTTCAATGGTTTGAAAAATTATAATCCGGCCGATAGATTAAAATAAAATGTTTAGAATGGTGGACATACACAAACGAGAGCATGTTTTCATATACTATACGTAAAATTTAAATCTAAAAGAAAATAACAAAATTGGACAAGGAAAATTCGATCATAAAATGAACTCAGTTTTGCACTTTTCTCTCGGTGTAAAGAATGCCAGTTCAAAACAATGACAGACATTGGAAAATGGATTGTTATTTTATGGCAAGTTATTTTCGGTTGGTCGGCTAATGTACTGCCATTGCAGCACAAAAAAGGCGAAACATCGCATCTGCCCCAGTCCATCATTATTTATACTCCCTACTACTGAATTCACGAATTTTTTATTGTTTTTGCTCGATTCCACATAAATTGCGAAAAAGTGGTTTAAAGTTAATAAAATACAATATAACAGCAACAGTGGGTAACCAACTAAATGACATTTTTTGACTTCCATTGTAAAAATGTCTCTACATTTTATTTACAGTAACAAAACATTGCAAAATGTGTAAGAACTAAACTAATTAAATTGGTGAAATAAAACATACACATTAGACGACAGCAAATTAAAAAAATATATTTATGTATATAAAATAAAAATGCAAATTAAAGTTCTATTTCAGAAAAGAAATGTTTATTATTTTACGTTTTGTTTTAAAGGCTTCTTTTGTTGTAGTTGTTATTAATATAGAGAAAGAAAAAAGTAATATTTCATTTATTTTAAATTACACTTAATAACTGATAAACAAAAATAACTATTTTTATATTTAAAAATTATACAAAAAAATTTACAAAAGTGAAAAATAAACCAAAAAAAAAAACTGTATAACATAATTAAGCAAAATAAGTACTTAACATTTCATCTTATGTTTTAAAATTTTTTAATTAACAATTATGATTTTAAAACTGTAATTATAATCAAACATGAAAGTTTTATATGGCGGAAACTAAAGAATTTGTTTTCTCAAGAAAAAAAAAAAAAATAAGATAAAGTTACATACAATTAAAAACAAAATATTAAAAATTTATAAAGGAAAATCTAAAATATAACTATGTTTATAACTATTTAAGCACGTTTTTTTTCAATTAAAATTAAATCAAATCATATAATAAATAATTGTTTATTTTGTTTTTAATAACTTTTTAAGTTTAAGATTACAAAAGAAAATTAAAATTGTTGTAAATTAATGGAGCATTTCATACAGATTTAAAAATATTTCATAATGTATTTTTTATATTTTTTTTTTTTTAACTTTAGCGAAATACTTTTTATGGATTTTAAACATAAAATTTTTTAAAACAAAAGAACAACTAGCGAAATAAAAATTTAACATAAAAATAATCTTTTATCTATGGTATATGTATACATAATAATATTTTTTGTTTGTTTTTTGAGTGTATGTAAATATGGTAAATAATTAACGCGGTGTAAATTAATGTACTTTTGCACTAAAAAACCTTGTTTTTGTTGTTTTGTTTTAAAGAAGAAAAAAAAAAACGATGATTTTTAAAAGGAATTAATTAAAGAAAAGTAACGTAGAAATAACAAATTTTACAATATTTAAGCGAAATTTTTTAAACTTAAAGAGAGTTTATTTAAATTTATATTTTGTATTGTCTGTGATTAAAGCTTTACTTTGTCAATTATATGTCAGTTCTAAATATTACTTATCTTTTATTTTTAACTAATTGTTGTATTATTTGTTTAAATTTTTTTGATTTTTGTTTAACGCAGAAGAAATAAAAGAAACCAAAAGAAATTAAACAAAAAAGAAAGCAATTTTTCATGTTTTTTTTTGTGCATTATATTGAAATTAAAAATGTAAAACAGCATAATGTTGCATTTATAAACGGAGTTTGCACATTTTTTTAAAGACTGTGTAGTGGTGGTGGTGTTGATAAGTGAGTGTATTTTTTCTGGGCTATACAAATGAAGGAAGAACATTTAGAGAAAGTTGAGATTAGAAACTTACTCCTGGTTATCTGTGTCACTTTCTTCCAATTCACTCTTGTTACGTCTCTTTTCGTAAATCAAAATAATGGTACACAGTATCAAGACTTCAGCACAGATACCTAAAAAAGGCCACAAGGCGGCAAATTTGCCTAAAGAAAAGAAAAGAAAAGTGAAAAACAAAACAAGAAAACAAGAATAATTATAAGAATATAAAATCTTTATTCAACGTAGTTTTTAGCGCTCGAAACTAACCTTTTACACGTACATAAGATACATCACTAGCTTCTATTTTACCAATTTCGGTGGCAGCATTACGACCAATACACTTATATTCGCCTCTGTCATCTAGACTGGCATTTTCAATAATTAAATGGGCATTTTCCACTTTGTTTTCATCAGGTTTTAAAATATAACGTTCATAAGTACTATTAATGGTTAAATTACCTACATTTTACAAATATATAAATAATATACATTATATACATATTTATACTCTTACAGTGATAACCAGCTGTTTAGAGACAACAATTGTTTGTATACTGACATGATTATTTAAAAATCTTAGGCAAAAGTTTTTAAAAGTATAGCGAGGGTTATTTCTTGGTTTGACGGAAGTCTAACATACTTTTTACCATCCGTAACATATAAATTAAACTTGTATTCTTGTTAGAATACAAACATTTGTTATACCTAATTACCTAGCCACTACTGTATATAGAATAAATACTCACGGAAAGCCCATGTCAATTTTGGATCGGTACCAACAACAGAGCACACAATTGTCAATTTTTCACCCTCAACCACGCCGCTATTTGAAGGCACTCTTACAACAACATTAGCTAAACGATAATGGTTATGGAAAAACAAAAGGTTTATAACAACTCATACACAATATATTAAAATAAATTTGTATTTTAATCAGAACTTACCAATTACATTAATATCTTTCTTTTGGTTATTAGCCACACATGAGTAGATACCATCATCATGTATCTCTGTTCTATCAATGATAAACTTTCTTTCAGCTGCTATAATGCGAAAGCGACCTTTCAGTTCTGGAACTTTTTGTACATCTACACCATTCCTTTCCCTAAAAACAAACAAACAAAAAACAATATTTTTTTATTAAGACAAAAATACAAAGATACTACAACAAACTTTAAACTAACTAGATATATATACATTTTATTTTATTTTCTCTGAATAGTATACTTTAAAATTTGTTCGAATTTGATATCTTTCCGAAGAAAATTTTCTATTTATGTTTTCTGTAGAAGCTCATTAATTAATTCCACTTCCGATCGTCGATTACATTTAGTCTATGTAATCGACACCAATTCCTACAGGTTTTTGGTTAATAAGTCAGTTTATTTTTACAATAATAAGGTATCTACTACAATTGTGGTTTTTTATATATTTCTTAGTGAAGAGATTATTATTCGAAATGAAATATTTTTTGTACCATTTTAAAGAAGCAAGGTACTTTAATGCTTTCTCCGTCACTTACATAATATGATAGTTTTAACGAACGTCACTTTATTCTGACTTCCATTTATTGAAAAGTCAATTAAGACGCACGTGAATATACTTCTGAATACACATTACCTATGACGCCTTTTAAGAACTTGGTGTATTCCTAAATAAGCAATTTGCGTTGCATTTAGAATTCATTCATTTTGATTTTGAGGACTTGAAAATTATTCATAATGTGAGAATCTATTACTTCACTAGAAAAAATATATTAGATACATATTTTGCATGCAGCCAATCGTAAAGCCCACCAACATGTCTTGTTATTAACCAACGCAGATTAACCAGATAGCGAAAAATTAAACTTGAAGAATTATCTATGCGTCGATTATCGATGGCAACCGAATTTTAGTTGCGTTGCCGAACATCAAACCAGACATTTGTAATTACCTATATGGGAACTGAAATTAATGGATTTTTGAGCTAAAATTTGTTTGCCTTTTATTCACTAAAATATAAATAATGGTGCTGACTGTAGCAGAAAAGTGTTCTTAATGTAAAATCAATACACATTTAAGAAGGTGCTGTTGCCGGTTCGGCTGACTGTTTTTTTATGTAATGCAGTCATTCTTCATTGTCAATAGTTTTATTTAGTTTACACCGGTATTGTTCGGAACGTAAGTAAGATGTACAAACAGACTCAGGTGTATTTTATTATAAATGTGAAACGTTTTTTTTATTTTACACCTAATCATGTATTTACGCCATTTTTTGCACGATATCGTTTGGAATTTATCTAGAGTGTAAGAATATGATTAGGTGTATTTTATTTAAAATACAGTTTATATTAATTTTGTTGACATTCAAAATACACAAAAAACAACAAACATATGTTGTTTTTGTTAAAAAGTTAGTTGTTTACAGGCAACACTACCTTGTTCAATATGCCTTGATGTAAAATATATACAATTTTTTTACAAAGCAACTAACAGTGTTGTTTACTTTGTATCGATACAATGTATTTTGACGTTTTAGAATTCACCCGTAGCCTTATTTCGCTACTTTGCAACGTTACAAAATCTAAATACAGCAGTAGAACTGTATACAAGCTTTGTATTCATAAGTTTTGGAAGTCAGATATTCCTATACGCAATCATGCAACCTTGGGAACTATATTGCATTTCTAAAGTCGCCTTTTCTCAGCTGATATATAAACAAACGCAAGTTGTGCATTATTAAAATTGATAAAGATTTTAATAAAACAACAGTGGAAAAGAAGATAAATAAGTATTTGAGTTCAAATAAAAATTTTTAATATAAAAGTAAACTGCTGCTGCAAAGTTTTGGAAAGCAATCTTATTTGAAACCAGGAAAAAGTCAATAAGTCAAGTCAAATTTGTTTCTAGTAATGTAGAATAGTATTTTATTCATCTAAGTGGTTAAACATTACTCTCCAATTTTCTAAACGAAAATTTTTGAGATACTTCAGATTTTTCATGTATTGTCTTTTTTCATATAAGAAAAATTTTTATTTCTATTACATATGTAAGAAAATGTTCGATGGCCACAATTTTTTGGATCACGGTATTCGACCGTAATTTATTATACCTACTACAATTTTTTATGATAAAAAAATTATGACTGAGCTGTGCTCTAAAATTAGTTTATAAATCTTAATACGAACATTCGAAATTCCCTTTCCCGAAAACTATTCTCCCTGGAACTTATTTCCCCAGGAATATTCATGATAAGACTGAATTTTCAGCAACTGGCAACGCAACTAAAGTTCGGTTGCCATCCATAATCGACCCCTAAATATTCCCAATCGGAATTTCGTAAAATGGGAACAGATTTCACGTGAAATCCTGTTCACGATAATGGCGATCTTGTCATTCATCCCTATCATGAATAACATTTCTCGGGTAATTTTTTTCCTATTCTCAGTTTCCCTCCATGGGAAATTTTCCCTTTTCCCGCGTTCCAAATAACTTCGAAAATGGGAAACTTTTCCCCGTGAAAAAAGTACGTATTATGAAAGTCAAATAAAGGGAGAATGTGACAAAAAAAAAAAATCGTAAAAAATTCTCCAGAATATTATAAGGGGGTTGTGCTTGAAAATTTATGTATTTGCATTTTTTTTAGCTTTAACCACCCTAAGTTTCTTAGGAATCGTTGTATAAACCATCTGTTTGTCAATATTTTCACATGAAATGCAAAAATGTGCCTTATAATCAAAAAATCTAAATAAAGTTTTTTACTGATAATGCTACTGCTCATAAGCATATGTCGTTGAAATTTTTAGCCTTCTTTTTGCAAAAGTAACGGTGTTCTTAGAAAAGTTCAAAAGGTCATGACATCAAGTTATTTTTATTCAGCAGTCAAAAAGACTAACATCATGTTGGGCGATATCAAACTAATATCAGTTCTGGTAATTTATATTAGAGCATAACATCACGAGAGAAGTGCGGTTGAAAACAAAAATTTAACAAAACCGGTTACATAGGACGAACTTATAAACAAATTGAATACGCAAAGAAATATTTCTCTGTTTTCTTCACATATTTTTAGAGGTGTCAATTTAATAAATTTTCTATATTAAGTGTATAATAAAAAAATTATAGCTTAAATCCCTGAGGTTTTTAAATTTTAACACGAAATTCCCTTTCCCGAAAACCATTTCCGATTGTTTTGAATAGGAGGATTTTATTCCCGGGAAATCATGACAAAGCTGGTTATGGTATATTGGTATTATAAAGGCAACCAACTTCCATAAAACGATTTTCATCAAAGCTCCAATATACATGGCTGTCATAGAGTCCAATAATGTCGGTATTGGATTTGTAAACGACATAAAAATTAATTTGGCGTCATGAAATCCAAGATTTTTAGTTATTCAAAACTTGAATAAGTATCGGTTTTAGGTGTCACAGAATGTCTTATTGTTGGTTATTCGAAATAAATCAAGTAGATAAAGGCTATCTGTTTTCAAATTTATGTATGTTTATGGTATAACAATTATAAAATAAAAGATCACGCATTATTATATTTATTTATATATGAATATGTATGCGTAAAACTTAAAATACAAATTAAAACTGCATAATCATAGATATGGATAATATCCAACTGAACTTTAGTTGCGTTGCTAGTTACAAAAAATTATATAGGGTGAGCAATTTAAAAGTTTAAATTTAAAAATGCCATAAAACAAAAACGGTTTGAAATTTTGTCAAATTTATTTTTTTGTTGTGAAATATAATTCTTGTTCTGGCTAGAAATTAAATATTATTTTATTCATATAGCTGCTGCAGCTGGCCTAACAGCACCTCATTCGATCGGACCAATTTTAGAGAACTTTTTCGCGTATATGGGGTCGTATCTCGACAATGGCATCACGAACGTTGCCCTTTAAATACTCAACTGTCTCTGGTTTGTCGGCATTACACTTATCTTTAACGGCGCCACACAGATATTAGTCCAACGGCGTCAAATCGCAGCTTCTTAGCCAACTGACATCACCAGTTCGGCTAATTAAAAGGCCATCAAACTCTTAACGTAATAAATAGATTGTGGCATGAGATGTGTGGCAAAGTGTACCATCTTGTTGAAACCAAACATCGTTCACATCAATACCATGCAGAGTGTGCACACAAAATCGGTGATCATGGTGTCTCCATTCACCGTAATGGCTGCGAAATATGAAATATTGGCCAATAATGCCTCCGCTCCACAAGCCGCACCAAACATTCACTCGTAATGGGTGCATTGGCTTCTGTAAGACCACGTTTGAGTTTTCTGAGCCACAAATACGGCGGCCGTTGGTTGCGGCTCCTTCAAACAAAATATTCGTTGACGGCGTATAGAAAATTCTTGTCATAGAATCGAACCTAATCCTGTTTCCCTTCGAAGTAACCATTTTTTACTCCATATATGTATTACGTTTTTTTTCTTATCTTTTCTTTTTTCTTTTTCAATTTTATTGCAATTATTATTGAAATACTGCAAGCACTAATTATTTCACTTTTTGGATTATCCACTTCACAAAATATTTTTTTCTAACTTCGAAAAATTTATAACAAAATATTTTGTTGTCAACTTTGATTTTATTAAACATATGTATACGTTCGAAAACAAATACGATAGTGTCTGTATAAGTAAAATTTTGACACGGACAGACAATTTTGACATAAGTTAAATAAAGTTGAGAAGTCAAATGACAAATACATATCGCGTAATGCTCCCTTAACATCATTCGCGTTAATTTTTTAACGCACGATTGTTTAAAAAAAATATGAATTTCTACATAGAGCAATAAAATTTTCTAGTTGTCGTTCGGCAATGTAACTAAGGTTCTGCTGCCATCCAGAATCCACCTAAATTACAAACAGCATTTTCAATAAATTTAAGACCTTGCGAAAAAAAATTATAAACAAGTACACAAATGTGAACAGCCGTTACAAACATTGGTTTTATTTCAATTCGAAATAACAAAACCGTCTTGGTTTTATGACACATCAATCCAATATTGGTCTTCAAAAACGACAAAAAGCAAAAACGACTTCGATTCTATGACATCCGATAATTTTGAACTTAACTCTAATTCCACCAATTGTAATCGATTAGAAATAAATCTGAAGAAATCAGCGTCTGGATTCATTTTCAAGACAATTTTCATTTTCAAAAGGACAAAGGATCCAATTACTGTTTTTTTTTTTTAACTAATTTTATTCTACATATTTTTTTCTTTAGAAATTTAAATATTCAGACAAAAAAATTTTTTTTGACATATAAAAGAGAATATTTTCACACCAAACGAAAAAAATAAGCTTAATGTCTTCTACGTCTACGACTACGACGGCGACCGCCAACACGACGACGTCGAGACCTACGTCTTCGCCTTCTGCTACTACGGTCTTCCAACATCTTAGAAATATCCACATCGTTGGTATCATTAATTTCTGCAGCATCCTCTGTTACTTCACTTAACTCCAAAGGTGCTGTAAAATATTTTTTGTTAAAACGTTGTACAAATCCATAGCGTACACCACCATCAAGTGTTTCCTTTACAGAATCTTTCACATCGTTAACTTCAACCTTTTGTTTTCATGAAAAACACAATTTATTTTTATTTATCTGGTATAAATCTCAACACAATCCACACACTTACACCAACAGTATCAGCTATTTGTTTGGAAATTTCTGCAATCGTACATGGTTCATCAAAATTTTGCAGTGTTTGCAGTATTAATTGCCCATTTTGATTCGTCATTCTCTTTTAAAATTGAATTTCTTATTAGTCCTAACGTTATTTGAATTTGGCACAAATGAAAAAAAAAATATTTAATTTTCAAAAATATATAACTTTCCGACGAAAATTCTTAATTCTCAATTTTCAATAAAAAAAAGCTTATTTGAAATGGAAAGCCTCAGTGACATTATTTTCAAATGTTAACTACGTTTGTTCTGTTAAATAGAATTTCTTTAGGTACAAAGTAAAAAGTTATTAAGTTCGGAAAGTTATGATTTCGATGTTAATAAGAAGCAAAAGTGTTCGAAGAATTTAGGACTTGGAATAAGAGAGTGTTTGCTTAAAGTTAAATCACTTATTTCAAACAATGCAAAAGCAAACATTCATGCTAGCAAGGTATGAAGTCGACCGAATGAACACAATTTATATGCGCCCGTATTATAGTTTTCAACTCAACTTAGTTTGGTCGTTTGAGAAGCTGGACTCACCCCTTCGGTTCGGACAAAAAATTTGTTCGAACATAATTTTTTGTATAAGCAGTAACTACTATACATTAACTGAATATAAAAAAAAATATACGAACGAATTTTCTATCCGAACCGAAAGGTTAAATACAGCTTCAGACGATCAAACTGAGCTGAGATGATTATAATCTTTATAATTTATAATTTTGCCTCATGACTAGCAAAAAACTATTTGGCTGTGATGATTCGCACTATCTATCGTATAAGATTTTTTTTATTTTATTTATTTATTTTTTTTTTATACAGCACGACACCAACTACGGCAAGGGAGATTATCAATATAAAATAGATTTATGATTTTTTAACTAGGTGTCATTAAAATTAAAAACACAAATATTCACCAAATTTCTTACAGTTTTTTTTCATCAATCATTTGTTAGATTCATTATACTGAATGAATTGAAAAATTAAGAGGCTTCAATCCCCATCCAAATAATCCTTTTATTATTACTGACTTAACTAGAAAACGAAAGCTGATTAAGAAACTGTAATAATGCAAAGTAATCGAGATAATTTAATATGCCATATACTTCCAAGAAGGGATAATGAGAAAAAAATTATTTTATCACTTTTCTATTACAGATCATGCATTAGATTTCAAACAATGCAAATTCAAACTATGTGACCTTGGCTTGCTACGTAAGCAAAAAGGCGAATTCAAACCATGTGACCTTGGCTTTCTACGTAAGTAACAGCTGATAAGTAACTATATGTCAAAACGATTCGTCACTACTTTTTTTACAACTAATATATCTGACACACAGTTAATTTGCTTACTATAGTGCTGCATTATTTTGACACAACGTTGAAGTTTGTTTACAGTGTTGTATTTGTTTTCAAAATTCGCCTTGGTAAGCAACATTGATATATAACTATATGTACGTCAAAATGATTCACCATAACTTTTTTTGACAGCAAATATGTATGTATATTTGGCACACAGTTAATTTGTTAAAGCATTTTTATAGTATTGTGATCGTTTTCAAAATAAGAATACTTGATCTGTTTCTTAAAAAAGCCCCTTATTATATACTATGCGTACCATACATTTCTGTAGATATTTACTTACCATGTTAAATCAGTTATACTGGAATCTGTGATATTACAACTTAGTACTAATGGGCCACGAATTTCAAATACTTTTATCTGACGTTCTACATTATCATAGTTTGGCACCAACAAATCTGCCCCTGTAAACATTAAGCATAAAAAAAAATATTAGAAAAAGTACATATTAATTATGTACACATAGATATAACATTTACATAATTATAATAATGATAACTTTTTTCTAAGAATTTCTAATGTATATATAAAAAAATAAAGAACGGGAAAAACTATATGATTTGAATTTCAATGAAGATCATGATCATATGTATGATCAAATTAAAATTTAAGCTTATTTATAAAAAGTTATTATAATAAACACAAGAGAATGTAAATTTCCAACTTAAAAAAATTACTAAAATTTTTCGAAATAGCTTTAATCTTAAAAAATAATAATAAGAATAACATATTTTTTAGCTTAATTTAACAACAATACATATAAATTTAACATGTAGTTTTAGTGTTATTAAGTAAAGGTATAGTGTGTACTGAATAATAATAATATGATACAAATGTTTGAACACTTTTAATGTTTCCACAGCAAACTTGAATGTAAATTTAAAAACAAAAGTTATATTATAAGAAATAAAAATCTACAATAAAATATTTTTATAACATAAAAATAATAATATTAAGTGAAAAAAATAATACAATAAAATACAAACAAAATTTAGAGTGTTTGTGTATTTCTCTTTTCAATTCAACTTGGAGTGAAATCACTAAAATATGAATTAATTTTTTATATAATCATTTTTGTTTTAACATAAATTCATATCCTCTTCTCTTAAATACATAAAAATATTGTGCAAATGTTCCTTTTAAATATAATTTTAATATTTTTCACTTGTAGTATAATTTTTTAATAACAAATGTTTTTATATATATATATATATATATATATATATATATATATATATTATATATATATATATATATATATATATATATATATATATATATATATATTTATTATTATTATTATTACTGATAAGAAAATGTGCAGGTTCGTTTATTGTTTGCTTCAATGAAATTATTCATTTAATGAGTAATAAAAACGCTATTTGTTATTATTCACATATGAAGTGTCAGAATTAGTTTCGAATTTTAATTTTTTTTTTACAAAGTTGACATTACCTGTGACTAAAAAATTAGTCAATGGAAGACGGAAGAAGAGACGTGTTAACAAATCTTTTAAAAATCTATCACATTGTTGTCAATTTTTTTCTTTTTTTCCTTGTCATTTTCCGTATAAATTGTCAGAAGCCATAAAATACTAAATTTATTTAAGAACTGTATTATGAAATTTTACTTCGCAGCGAAAACTACCAAAATTCTTTTGGTGTATACATTTAAACTATCACGAATTTTTTTTCCGTCACTTCTCTTCGTAGTATATAGCTTTCCACAAAACATTCGTTGTCTAGTTTCAATTCCCAACTACCACAATTCTTTTGGTGTATAAATTTCAACTATCACGAATTTTTTTTTCGTCACTTCTCTTCGTAGTATATAGCTTTCCACATTCGTTGTCTAGTTTCAATTCCAAACTACCACAATTCTTTTGGTGTATAAATTTAAACCATCACGAATTTTTTTTCCGTCAGTCCTCTTTGTAGTATATAGCTTTCATCAAAACATTCGTTGTCTAGTTTCAAGTTTACTTAATCAGTTGATTTCAAGCAAAGTAAACGACTAGTCTACTATAGCTTGTCTTTATGTTATTGTGTAGTAGTAAAAATCCTCGCTTTACCCAGTGGCGTTTTCTCCTGTTAACTCGTGTGATGTTTGTCATCGTCGCCAGAGGTAAGTTGAAATGTCAGGGGTCTTTCTTTGAATGAATTTGTCTTTGGTAAATTTGAAAAATGATAATATTTCGGGAACATGAGTCTCAAAAGATTGTGGCGTTGTAATGTGTGAGGCTATTTTAAAAGTTATGACGTCTCGAAGTGCTTAAGAAGTATAGTAACGGTATGTGTAAAAAAAAATAAATATGTTAAGAGAACTTTATGTTGGAATTATCAAATGATTTGAAAACATTTAGTCGACAAACTGTATATGTATATTATAAATTTCGTTGTAAGTTTGTTAGCCATTCAAATACGTTTAAACGACTGAACTGATTTTGAAATCTAGAACACAGATAGATCTAGCTACCGAGAGTTTTATAAGGCATTATATTGGGGAAAAACAGGCCAAATTAGGTCCTATGAGAATTTTGTTTATTCTGTTTATTGGACTAAATCGATTTTGTTAAAATTTGGAACACATATATATATAGTAGATCCAGCTAAAAAAGTGCAATAGGATACTTTTTTCAAAATAGGATTTTAAGGCCGTTAAAAGCACATTTTCAAATCTCGCACTTTGAGGAGCTAATAAGGGGTAAATGAAGAGTTTTTGGTATATCTCAGGAACTACTAAAGATAGTCTTCAAACTTTTCACATGCTATTCTATTATCAAGTTGCGCATTAAAATCAAAATCACAGGAAGAGGAGGCATGGCACCTCACATAAAAAATATAACAGCTGGAGGCGTCAAAAGTCGGCTTCGAATTTTCGACCCAAAGACAGGCAGGTGGAAAAAACGGATAGGACCAGAAAAAAAGGAATTTATTTTTCGTTTAAGTAAGTTCACATTTTAACACGCATCATTTAGCTATTTCGCTACGAATTGACGTCTGAAAACTGTAAAATATATCGATTTTCTGGCTAATTTAAAAGAAAACAGCACAATTCTCTTCATTATAGCACAAATACACTTAGAAAATGTTTTACAGAATATAATATTAATGGATCACCGGATATTATTTTCTTTGAAAATACTAGGAAAATATTTACGAGGTACAATGGATGATGTAATCACGCGATTTCTTTAGGATTACATCAATTCTCCACTTTAACCTTGTAAAAAAAGTACTTTAAATAAAGAAGAAAAGAAATACGATTTTTGTTTAAATAAATTTTAAAATATTGGCAAAACTTCATTTAACTTTAAATTGAAAATTATTATTTTTTTTTTTTTAAAGCTGTGTTTTCCATTCAAAGGAGAACTTATAGCCGTATTCATCTGCATTTGTTTTTTATACATACGCATATTGTATATAAGCAAGTTTAAATTCTTAAAATCATAGGATTTAGTTTGACCGCAATTGCATATAATTGTAATTTAAATGCGATGACGGCGGTTAAACTGCGTTTGTAAAAAGTAAACATGTACAAATACTACTCGTTGTGTTCGTTTTTTTTTTTTTATGAAAAAGTGTTACCAAGTCAATGTATTAATTGCTAATTATTCTCATCTCCTTTGCAATGTCACGATTGCAATCTCATGACGAGAGTATTTACTTCAGGAACCATTTTTTTTTTCGAGGGGTGGGTTCGCTGAAAGCGTAAATCAAGTTAAAAATGTTGTCAACTGATTAATATAAATATTAGAGTATATTATTTATTTTAAAATATCGTAGTTATCGAAGAAAAAAAAAACTTTTTTATATTTAAAAAATAAAGCAATTAAAATTAAAAAAAAACGAACATAAACTATAATTTTAAAAACAAAACAAAAAAGAGGGGAAAGATAAAAAGAAATCAATATAATAATAAAAAAGAGCGGTTATTACTAAATAATGATTTTTTAACGAACACCAATGAACTCATAAACGAACAACAACAATAACAAACGAGCTTTAGCACAACAGCTGATTGATTTTTTGGTTGATTGATGACTGTAAAAATAAAAAAATTTAAAACGTGAAATGGTAAATCTCTTTTTTTATTTCTTTCTAGATATATAATAAAAAACAACGAAATAAAGAAATCGATGGTGAATTCGAAAAATAATCATCAATAAAAAGGCGATGAAAAAGAAGAGCGAGCAAGTAAAAGTTATTTTTATATTTATTTTAGGCTAGCGTTAGGCTAAGTTAACTGCTATTTCAATATAAAATGCAAGTTTTTTTTATTATGACATGAGGTTTGTGAAAGAAGAAAGATACTGAACGCTTGAACAATTAAAAAAGAAAAAAAAAACAGGATGAAATTGATTGGTTTCGGAGGAATCTAGAAATTATTGAGATCTTTTGAAATCGTTTTTAATATTTTAGCGATAAAAGCTAAAATTATTAAGCTCACCCTTTGCTTTAGATTTTTCTTGATTGCTAACAGCTGAACCCGATGTCATTCCAACGCCGTAACCCATGCCTGTAGCTATAGCTGGTTGAAGTGGTGGTTGCAGACTCTGTGTTGAACTCGGAGCAAATATTGGTGCTGATGTAGCAACTACACTGCCGCCAATACCTACTCCTGTGGCAGTTGGAACATTTGGCACATTATATTGTGGTGAAGGAGCTGGCATTTGGTTGTATTGCTGAAAAGGATTTTGATATTGAGTCGTAGTGGTTTGCATGGGTACACCGCCCGCCGTTATGTGAGTTGGAAAAGATACCATTGTATTATACGGCTGCTGTTGTTGGGTTGGTACATATTGTGTGTAATAAGGAGGAGGCTGTATTGTATGTAAAGGATATTGCGATTGTTGCACTCCTGCTGTACTAGATCCTGGCGCCATATAATAGCCTTCGTGAGTTTTATGTGATATATGACCACCACCACTACCACTCATGGCTGTATGCACATTATGTGGCGGCAAAACCATAGTCGATGTTGTACGTGGTGGTGGAAAACTGGGTGGTGTGGCAGCATAATAGATTGTTGGTATTCTTCTCGATTCTGTTGTATAGTAAGGCGGTGGAGTTGGTGGTGGATTTAAATCCAAATTAACTAAATCAATTTTCGTCCGATTACGATATCTGGCATCGGTGGCCAGTGGATTTCCATCAAAATTTGTTGTATTAATATAAAACAACTTGTGCTTCATGTCGTGCTCTATTTGCTGTACATGTGGCAAATGTTCGTGGTGATGATGATGGCTACCATGATGTTGTTGCGGTCCAGTTATTGTTGTCGTTGTTATTGGTTTTCTAGTTGGCAGTGCTAAAATTTGTGGCGGAGTTTCAGGATCGATTGGCTCCCAGTTACGTGTAAATAAGTCATCGCCATTACTTTGACTGGATGTAAAATCGTGTATTGTAGCGTAACCAGATTCAGTTGAATAGTGTTGCCTAGCTGTATCGTAGTCACCGCCACCAATCGGGTGTAGTAAGAATGGTGATATAGTCATTGGTTTTTGGGCTACAACTGGTGGTGTACGTACGCGCAACATATGATAACTGCTGTGTAAATTATTGCATTGATATTTGCCTTCGTGGACTTTTAATGCATGACGTACCGATAAATGTGCTTCGATTTTGTGCTTTTCACCTTTTTTATTTTTGTTATTTGAAAATTTTTTATTAATAATGCTTAGATAAATTATTTTGTAGATTTTGTTTTTCTTGGAACCCATAAAAGCCTTTAACGTTTTAAAAGTTATAATATGATTTTCATTTAAACAAAAACTTTCTTATATAGGCTATAAATCACTTATTTACAGTAGTGGGTGTTATACTAGTTTCTGTTGAAATAACATAACTATGATGATCTAATTGAGTGACCTTTTAATTAACCTAAACAATTATTGAACTATAAGCAGTTTTTATGAAATCTTAATAAATAACTTTTTCACAGTCACAGTCATACCATAGAAGGTAGACATTGACGTGTAGCTCAATTTTCAAAATTTTAGCATTTCTACTTTACTACCACTTTTTGTGTGTCATGATTATTAGCTATTATAATAACGCCCTTACAGTTCTCCAGTAATATCTAACACCCCTTAACATTTTATTTGTTAAAAAACACACAAAAAACAATTCTTTATAAAACATTGATAATGTAACACTTAAGCCTAACCTTTAATTAATTTTTGAACACCCGATAATAAAAGCTTTTAGTGACATCGATACTACTATGTCACGTACTGGAACCTATGAAACTCGAGCAAGCAACAGTCTTCCTTTCTTTATCAGGTATATACCAGATCGGACGGAAGTATCTGCACTAGATCTTCTGACAACGTACATCTGAGACAAAACGGCACACAACTTATATTGCATATAAAACAGAGTTATATTAAAATTAAGACCTTTACAATAGTATTCCATCGTAACCTGACCTAATTCAAAGTTTCTTTTTTCCTCCTCTTCACTATCGCAAAAGGGTAAAAAATTACCGTAAAATATTTGCGTGTTTATTTCATGCCGGTGTTAGTTTACTCACTCACCTTCAATAGCACTTTCGCTTAGGACATATGAATGCTCATCGCGACCGTGTCGTAAATTATGACGTGTTATGGGTTCGTCATCTTTTAACCAAAATATTGGATCTGTTATGGGTATAATACATGTAATTGAAAAACGTTCACCAAGATTAACAGCTGAATCGCCATAATAAATAGCAGTTTCAAACTCAAATTCTGTTGAATCTTCAACATCATTTGCTAAATTCATTAATATCAAACGTTAGTGGTAGTATTAACCAACCACGTATAGGTATTTAAACAGGGTTGTAATGTTAGAAAAAAATTTTTTTTTTGAATGGTGATTTAAGTAATCGCACACATTTACATCAAAGCACACGTATTTATGTACATATGTATATGCAGAAGAGAACACCAAAAAACGTAGCATATCCATGTTGTTGTTTTTATTATTATTTTTTTTAATTTTTATTTCCGTTAAAATCCACCAGACCATTTTTAAAGCATCAGAAGTAATAGTATTAGTGGTAATTCGATTGTTTCAGTAGTGTTGTTGTTAGTAATAGCAACAATTTTTAGTTGGACGATTGATTCATTATTGTATAGTTGTTGTTATTAGTACCATTTATTAATAGTGTAGTAATAGTAGGCATTTTTCGAAGTATCGGTTCGCAGTTTGCACATATAAATATACATATTTATGTCAAGATACACATATAAAATATGTACAATATTTTGATAAAAGTTAATTTGTTTTTCGTATTTAATTGTTATTTTATTTTTATTTTGGTACTTGTTATATATACATACATATATAGACTATATTGTTTTTATTATATAGACTATACAACATATATTAAATTATGTTTTAATATTATTTTTTATATAAAAATCTTTATTTAAATTTTTTAAAAGAGAAGGATAGTTAAAGAACACAACTAAAAGCTCTTGTTAACTAAATATATATATATATATATATATATATATATATATATATATATTGAACTGTGTCAGTGATGGTGTTCATGGACACAACGAAGACTTGTCGATCCCTGAGATTATGACCATTTCCATACAATTGGCTTAAGAATAAGACCACTAATATATTCTCAAATCGTATTACATCTAGACTGGTCGAATATTGCTACGATATGTTGCAAACACTTTCGCTTAGAAATAGGTTCAGTTGTTTTGGGTACTTGGACACTGTGGGATAGATGATAATGAAACAGCGGATACATTGGCTAGAAAAGGTTCCGTGACACACTATATCGGTCTGTAACTTTACTTTGCAGCATCACTTACTACCATCCTCAATCCAATCAAGGAATGGAAAATTGCCAGATGCTTGGAATGCCTAAAAGCGACTCCGCCACTCAAGGTTGGCGATCAGCCCATGACTTGGTCGTCGCTCTGAGGTTCTCAAGCATTACAGGCTGGACTTAAAAAAGATTAGATGGAAATATTTAGGGAGACATATGGTCGCAGCAGATTTGCTTAACAAACTAAAGACCGGTAGAGACAAAATAGATGCCATGAGCCGCAGTGAGTGGTCTAATATCAATTAAGCGAGTAAATGAAACGAATACTCTGCTTTAGCCAAGATTTTATGATATAATAACGGATGACAACATAGGAACGATAGTTCTTTTTAGTTAAGTTTGACTTTTAATATTGTATTGTTATTGAAATTGATAGTGATTACTTTTTAAAGATCGTAAGCAATTATGGCTTAAGGGCGTCTAGCAATTCATAGTCGCAGCAATTAGCATTTAAGAAAACATAGATTTCTTTGTTATAATGTAACGATAGAAGCAGAACGACCAAACAAGACGTGTTGAATTCGTTAATTGCATGCTAACCCCCATAAGAATCATCATCTTGGATAAGGACAACAAAGAAAAATTAACGTTTTTAAACAAATAAAATCCTTTAAAGTGTTCGACTAGGTATCAATACACCCACAAAGAATGAATAGTAGCCCTGGTTCATGGCAAGGCGCATAGTAATATATTATTTCTTTCAAAATAACAAAAGACATTGTAATTGTAAATGTGAAGAACATCAATATAACCTAGTAGTGGTACTTATTTGAAAGGCTTCGTTGCATGCTACGTAGGCGACATAATGCTTAAAGTAATACAAAAATTTGAAAAAAACTAAAAATTTTACCTTACCAGAAGCCTAAAAATTGTATAACGTCTTTAAGTAATGTATCCTTCCCTTTTCAAATTAAATACATATAAAAATTTGTTCAATTATTTTTAAAATAGTATGTTAATATTTTAATTTCAAATAGCAAAATAGCCATAAATTATTAGAACAAATTAATAACAAATTAATATATAAAAAAACATAATTACAGAAAAATATTAGAAAAAATATTATAAAAAAAGATATATATATATATATATATATATATATATATATATATATATATGTATGTATGTATGTATATATATATATATATAAAACTATTCATTTTTAAAATTATATAGAAAACATAATAACTAAACATAATAACTAAAAAAATGTTATAAATTAGTGATAACAATAGTTACAACAATAAGGCAGAAAAAAAAAAAACTTTTTTTTAATACATATATGTACATTTAAAAACATAAAATAATCATGATATATATGCTGTATTTTTTAATACATTTGTTTTTAAAACAGTAATATAATAAATGATGTTCTAGTTTTATTAATTTTTGTTTTTAATTTGATTTTTGTAACAATTTTATTTACTTAGTTTTGTTCAGCTCCAAGTTGAATATGTAGAAATGTTCTTTTTTTTGTGTAAAAAAACGCATTTCAAATTTCGGATATAGATTGAAAAACTAATGATAATTCAAATAAAACTTAAAAAGATACTACAACCAAATCATTTTTTAAATATTTCAAATATAAGCAAATAATATAGTACATGAAATAAAAAACAAAAAACAAATAAAATAATAAATAAATAAAAACTTATCAAACTAAATAATAAATAAATGAAAAAATTTATAAATATTTTTATAAATAAAATTAAGTATAATATAAAATATGTATTTTAAATAATTTTGTATTAAACACACTGTACTTTTGAACTTATTTTCATGTTTTTGTATTGGTTATGTTAAAAAAGTGAATAATTATTATTTGAAACAAACAAATCAATCATTGAATTAATAGAAACAAACGAATTTCAATTTAACAATCAATTAGTAAAACAAACAAAGATTCTGCTGTTTTGGCAAAACAGCAGGTCGGCTTCGGGATATAAAAAGTTATTGAAATAATTAAAAAAAATACTTTGTGTTTTACCATTGGTGTCAAATGAGAGGCAACTGAAATTAATTTTCGAAGGACTTTTGCCGCGTAGAGTCGAAATAACTTATTCTGTGCAAGAGAATAGCCAGGAATTTGAGGCAGTGTGTAAGGATATTGGGCTGAAGAAGGCGCCAGAAGTTGCTGGAATACAAATATTGCACTTTATATATATACATACATTTATTATCGGTAGCACTTTAAAAGACACAAAAACACGCTATTTGATAAGATAACAAACAATGTCTGAATTATATGTGATTATTTTATTTGTTAACAACAGTTTAATACTTCGGTGTATATTTACGTGTTCTAAAAATTCTATTTAGATTATACTAATATGTATTTAAGTTATCCAGGGCCTTCTAGAAAATTTTATCAATTAATGTTATACGATTAGCTCGATTATTAATTGAATACATATTTATTTTATTATAGTTTTGCTTTAAAGTATGTATGTATGTACATATTTACGATAATACACAATTGACCATAGGTTGTATTTAATATAATAAAGTTTAAAATGTACAAAACTTAAAAAAATTATGTAAAATCATATTATTTGAAAGGGACACAAAAGAAAATTTCCAAACAAAACAATAATTATTGCTTTTCGTTATCTAAAACTTACAATAGATCTTAAACTTACAACGAGATCGAGTTGAGCTCTTAAAGTTAATTTGTTAAATCATTTTCAAATATTTACGAGTGGGTATAAATAAAAGATATTTGAATGTCAGATTGAATATTCTAACGAATTGTGATAATTGAATTTACACGTGAGATAATTTTTTTTTATTTGTATAGATAATTATGTGTTAACTTTGTTAATTTTAAAGGTTTATTTTTTACAAATACAAAATAATATTAATCTTATAATCTTGTTTTTTTTATCAAACCGATAAAGAAGGCTTGTTTAAATAAAGTGACTTTTCTAATTTAGTTGAACCATTTTTATTATTTTTTAAATCTACGTATATACGGTGTTTGACAAATAATAGGGACACTTTCCTTTTTTTCCCAATAATACGTCATAAAATTTGATGTATTGAGGTTTTATTGATGGAAAATTGATAGATATAGAATTACTTACAATTTGAGTGATTCGCTCTCAAGTTTTTGTATGGAAATTTATGTAATTAATTTCATAATCTGCGGTTGTATTATGAATGAGAGAGCGAGTGACGAAAAAACGGTGTCGTGCGCACATATCATTAGAAAATTTATTGATCTTTTAAAAAGTAATAAAATAAACGTACTTGTTTAAATAGTTCCTATCTGCTTGCTGAAAACTGGCTATAAGACATCTTTTTTATTAATATAAATACGAATATACGCATTATGAATAATAAGTATATACAGATGATGAGCCCCAAAACTAAAGTATTTAATGAAATCCAATGAAAGAAAACTGCAGAAACTAAGGTAAGAACGCGTGAAACAATTGTCGGTTTTGATAGACTTTTAATTCGTACTTCGAAGATTAAACCCTTCAAGTAATCAAAAAGCCTCAAAAATAAACTTATTGCTCCTGTTTCAAGTCACCAATAAGAAAAAAAACTTGTGTAGGCTAGATTTATGGATAAGAGTCCTTAAAACGTATCTTTTCTCAGCAAACGATAACAACACCTGTACTGTAATAGTTAGAACAATATGCTATGGTCTGACGAAACGAAAATTAATTTGTTTAGGTCAGATGCAAAATTGTATGTACGAACATATAGATACATACTTTATTTGAGTTTAATAAAGAGTGTGAAGTTAGCTTCGTAAGTTAAATTCTTTTTTTTAACATTTTTGTAATTTTCACAGTCACTGTTATTTAACATGAGAAAGTGTGAAGTTAGCTTCGTAAGTTATATTCCTTTTTCAATAACAGTAGAAATAAAAGAATTTAACATTGCAAAAAAGAATTTAACTTTACGAAGCTAAATGTTTTCAGGTGTTATATTTTCATTTGAAAGATAATTAAAAAACATTAAAATCTAAAAAAGTAATGTGAATGAAGAAATTCTAAAATATTTACTAAAGAAAATGTAAAATATTTATTGTTATTGTACAAATTGGGGTTTTATAAAAGCATACAGTAATATAAAATAAATTTTAAAAAATCAGGTAAAAGATAAAGTTCTGGGTGAATCGGACCTATTTGGGTGGAAAGGTATTCGAACAAGGAATTCACGAGTTTTTACGCCATGACCCAAAAGTCCTTATGGACCGAGATATACCCCGTTGAAAAGGGCCATATTTGGCCATAGACACATTAACTATTCGAAAAATCGGATCTATGGCCAAATATGGCCTTTTTCAAGGGGGTATATCTCGTGAATTTTTTGATGGAATACCTTTCCACCAAAATAAGTCCGATTCCCCCAGAATTTATTTTTTACCCGATTTTTCCTAATAGTCACCATTGCCCCACCCTCGCACTCCTAGAACACTTTTTTCAAATTTAAAAAATGGCCATATTCGAATTTCCGAATATTGGCTAAATTTAAGGCGCTATATCTAAAAATCGGTAACAGTTATGGACATGCGGTAAAGTGGACAGGAATCCCTGATGCCTTATCAATAAATCCTAATAGTCGCCGTTGCCCCACCCTCGCACTTCTAGGACACTTTTTTCAAATTTAAAAAATGGCCATATTCGAATTTCCGAATATTGGCTAAATTTAAGGCGCTATATCTAAAAATCGGTAACGGTTATGGACATGCGGTAAAGTGGACAGGAATCCCTGATGCCTTATCAATAAATCCTAATAGTCGCCGTTGCCCCACCCTCGCACTTCTAGGACACTTTTTTCAAATTTAAAAAATGGCCATATTCGAATTTCCGAATATTGGCTAAATTTAAGGCGCTATATCTAAAAATCGGTAACGGTTATGGACATGCGGTAAAGTGGACAGGAATAATGGATGCCTTATCAATAAATCCTAATAGTCACCATTGCCCCACCCTCGCACTCCTAGAACACTTTTTTCAAATTTAAAAAATGGCCATATTCGAATTTCCGAATATTGGCTAAATTTAAGGCGCTATATCTAAAAATCGGTAACGGTTATGGACATGCGGTAAAGTGGACAGGAATCATGGATGCCTTGTTAGTAAATCCTAATAGTCACCATTGCCCCACCCTCGCACTCCTAGAACACTTTTTTCAAATTTAAAAAATGGCCATATTCGAATTTCCGAATATTGGCTAAATTTAAGACGCTATATCTAAAAATCGGTAACGGCTATGGACATGCGGTAAAGTGGACAGGAATCCCTGATGCCTTATCAATAAATCCTAATAGTCGCCGTTGCCCCACCCTCGCACTTCTAGGACACTTTTTTCAAATTTAAAAAATGGCCATATTCGAATTTCCGAATATTGGCTAAATTTAAGGCGCTATATCTAAAAATCGGTAACGGTTATGGACATGCGGTAAAGTGGACAGGAATCATGGATGCCTTGTTAGTAAATCCTAATAGTCACCATTGCCCCACCCTCGCACTCCTAGAACACTTTTTTCAAATTTAAAAAATGGCCATATTCGAATTTCCGAATATTGGCTAAATTTAAGGCGCTATATCTAAAAATCGGTAACGGTTATGGACATGCGGTAAAGTGGACAGGAATCATGGATGCCTTGTTAGTAAATCCCAATAGTCACCATTGCCCCACCCTCGCACTCCTAGAACACTTTTTTCAAATTTAAAAAATGGCCATATTCGAATTTCCGAATATTGGCTAAATTTAAGGCGCTATATCTAAAAATCGGTAACGGTTATGGACATGCGGTAAAGTGGATAGGAATCATGGATGCCTTGTTAGTAAATCCTAATAGTAGCCATTGCCCCACCCTCCCACTCCTAGAACACTTTTTTCAAATTCAAAAAATGGCCATAGTCGAATTTCCGAATATTGGCTAACTTTAAGGCGCTATATCTAAAAATTGGTGATGGTTATGGATATGCGGTAAAGTGGACAGGAATCCCTGATGCCTTGTTAGTAAATCCTAATAGTCACCATTGCCCCACCCTCGCACTCCTAGGACACTTTCTTCACATTCAAAAAATGGCCATAGTCAAATATCCGAATATTGGCTAACTTTAAGACGCTATATCCAAAAATCGGTAACGGTTATGGATATGCGGTAAAGTGGACAGGAATCCTTGATGCCTTGTTAATAAATCCCAATAGTTGCCATTGCCCCACCCTGGCACTCCTAGGGCACTTTTTTCAAATTTAAAAAATACCCGAGTGCGTATTTTTATAAATGTACAATTTTGCTGTTTTACGCCTCCATCTGAAACTATTTATTTAATTTTTAAAAATTTTAAAAAAATTACATAAAAATTTGTTACTTTGAACAATAAATTTACTAATTTTTCTTTAAAAATATTGTATTCTTTCAAAAAATTTAACTCTGTTAACTTAACAGTGCAATGTTAATTTACAGAGAAGCCGCGTTAACAGAAAAATTGGAATATAACTTTGAGAGCTAACTTCACACACTTAGTCAATACAAACTATCATCTAAAAAAATATATTAAATTTTGCATGTGCGTGGTAACAGTTAAAGCTTACTTTATTCACATCAGTCAAAAAATAAATACAACAAAAAGGCTCCAGCAACGCGGGAGGGATTACTCTAGTTTATTTATAATGTTAATCATCTACATTTACTAATTATAAAATATTAAAAAAACAAAAACAAAGAAAATTCCTATTTAACCAAGAAAAAATCATTTTGTAATACAGTTTTTAGAATGCGACAAAACATAAGCACGTCTGCAACAAATTGACAATACAATAACAATTACAATAACCCATAGATTTTTTGGGGGATTGAGATCTGGCGATTGCACTCGACATTTCAAACATTGATTTGTTGGCTTACAAAGCACTCTTTCACTCATTTATCTGTGCATTTTGGATTTCTGTTCTGTTGATATCCCCAATTAAGTAGCATTTTCTTCTCTGCATGCGGTATCAGTATGTATTCCAGGATGTCCTTGTAGACGAATAGATCCATTAGAACTTTTATTTTGTGTGTTGGCCAACTCCATGGCCGGAAATGCATCCCCAGACTAAAACACTTCCTTCTTTAGGTTTTATCGTGTCTTTGGTATACCGAGCTTAACAGGCTAAATCAACAAGAACGTCTCACATTAAACTTAGATTCATCAAAGAAGAGTTCGGTCGTTCATTAAAAGTATACCTAAGTTTATTTGCTCCTTTGAAAATTCAATTCCAACCGATCTGTTTTTGGCAGTAGTAAACGGCTTCTTTGCACTTCGACATGATACTAATTCACCGCCTACAGATCGCGTTTGGATGCACATAAGCGCAACATTTAATTTTAATTGATTTGTAGTAGACCTTCCTGATATAAAGACATACTTTTTATAAAAAGGATTATCGCCTAGTCGCTCCGTTAGTTGGAGTGACCTGGTGAACGGAAACGGCTTATAACACGGTAAATAATACTATAATGAATTTCAATTTTCTTTGCCATTTATGTCACTGATTTTTGGCAGTAGTAAACGGCTTCTTTGCACTTCGACATGATACTAATTCACCGCCTACAGATCGCGTTTGGATGCACATAAGCGCAACATTTAATTTTAATTGATTTGTAGTAGACCTTCCTGATATAAAGACATACTTTTTATAAAAAGGAGTATCGCCTATTCGCTCCGTTAGTTGGAGTGACCTGGTGAACGGAAACGGCTTATAATACGGTAAATAATACTATAATGAATTTCAATTTTCTTTGCCATTTATGTCACTGATTCATCTTTATTATAATCATTAATTATTTTTTCCTCTAACTGCTAATTACTGTTAGACATTTTTGTAGAATATTGCAAAATATTGTTAGCTAGGGACAGAGTTTGATAGATTCGGTACCATTATAAAGACATTTAAATTTTCTCTAATTATTCCTCCAATGTTGATATGATCGTTTTTGTTATTGAACGATTTTTGTCGTTGGTAATTTAATTTTCTATTTCGTGCTGTTGTTTTGACACATGCAAAATAGCGGTTTTGTAACTTGAACAGGAACTTTTACTGTTCCAAATTTATTTTTCTTTGTTTCTGTCCTTTTTTAGTAAAAGGATCATGTTATCGTTATAAATTAATAAAAGAAATTAAAAGTCGAATGTGCTTTTCTATGCTATGAAGCTATGTATGTATATGATAGTAAGAACGACATGGTACATACGTCGGTTCAGTGCACATACCATGATCTAAATCCTCCCACACAAAATAAATATTGATTTTTGTATATCTTGAGAACGGTTAAAATGGAAGTTTCTGAATTTGATCTAAATGACTTGGCAGTCAATACAAAACATTAGTTTTAAAGTGGGCGGAATTGTATAAGTGGGCGTGGCAACTCCCAGACATAGTAACTATTAATTCTTCTATATCTTGATCTTGGACATGACACACTATCAGTCAATAACTGGATAAGATTGGATAAAAGGGCGTGGTATCTTCCATTCATACTAAGTATGCACTTTCGCATGTTTGGAGTTTGGTAAAAGTTATCTATCCACATCAGCCAAAAAGCGGGAAAGATTGGGTAAACGGGTATTGCACAAAACACACCAAGTACAAGTATGTATGTATTCTTATCTATATATAAAAAAGTCCTTTTGTGATGGTGGTTTTCTCACATACAATATGTGCATTCCTTTAAATTTCTCTGATGAGAAATTCATTTTATAGGTATACAACACAGGGGCTTCCAGCAATGCGGGAATGGTTACTATAGTAAATTATAAATTAATTTATTTAAATACACACACGCTGATATTTTCTACTAAACTTTTTTTTTAGAAATTTAAAGCCTAATATGTTTGTCGTTCAATCACGCTAAACGACTGAACCAATTTTGATGAAATTGGGAACACAGATAGATCAAACTAATGAGAGGATAATTGGAACTGGGTAAAAATCAAGACAAATTTGGTTAAATTAGGTCATATGGAATATAATTTTGTTTATCCAGTTTGTTTACGAAGTTAGTCACGCTTAAACGTCTAAATCGATTTTGTTCAAATTAGGAGATCCAACTTTTGAAAATGCAATAGAAACTTTTCTTTTTAAATTTGACTTCGGGAACGTTTAATCTGGGGAAAATAATCAAAATTTATTACTCTTTTTCTTAGATGACGCATTTTTTTCTTAATGCAAAGTTTTTTCTTTATTAACATTCATCATCCACTAAAATATGTTGTACAAAAGTAGATTTTCAAGAGTTCAATTTTTGAGTCATATCCATACCAACGAAACACATAGTTATTACGATATATCTTGGGAACTATAAAATACAGAGTTTTCAAACATTCCACATTAATTGCACATTTAGTTAAAAAATTAACTTCACAGAAAATGTGTGCTTAGCTCCTTTCATAAAATATTATGTTTATTATCGTACATCACTATAAATACATTAGCGGTATACATATATACGCGATATTCACATGTATATACATATGTCGTCTTAGCATTTTCCGTATAAAAAAACCTAAAGGATTAGGAACAAGGGAAATTTATCTCCCAGATTTCAGGGCAACGCCGGTTGGGTAAAGCTAGTATTTTAAAAAACTGTTTAATGTTTACAATTACTTACAAATAATAATAATAATAATAACAATTTAATAATAATAATAATATAATAACAAGTGAAAATTGTTTTTCTTTAATTACCTCATACTAAAATACTTTTTTAATTCTATTTCACCCATTGCATGTAACTCGCAATTGACAAACACCTATTACCAATCATATAATTGGCAACCACTAACTATACGTAATTGGTAACTGAACCTGTAACTAGTTACTAAATGCAGTTGGTAGCGCTCAACGCAAAAACTCAACGCCAGTGGTTTGAATTTATTTTTATAAATTATTAATAATTACCTACAAATTTAATAATAACAATTATGTGTATGTAAATTATAGTTTTTACTATTTTGAAAAGTAAAAAATAGTTAATTCAAAAAGAGTTTTCAATTTTACCATTTTAAATAATTGTGTTTACGTTTAAGAAAGAGTACGAACAGTGGCAAAAGTACTCCATATTTTAAAAGGCATTATAATGACAACTTAAAACAAACAAACTGATTATTTAATTAAATTTATGACACCATTATTAATTTGTTTTTTATTTCTATTTTTTCTTACTTATGTCAAGGCAGAAAAAAATAATTAAAAACATCTAAAAAGTCTCTAGATAACGTCAAAACGAAGTATACTCACATACACACTCATGTAAACGTTCAACAAACAAAGCACACAAAGAAATACATAATATATGTATGTATGTTGTACATATACCCATACACACATTCATAGCTATCATCAAAAACACCAACAACAATAAACAACATCCATTTTTATACGAGTACTAACTGAAACCCGGCGTGCTTCGCTACCCCTATACATATTAATTATTATCTTAACTACTATCTTAGTTATCATTTTTTAGCCTTTTCCCCATTTTACAGTTGTTGTCCGGTTCAATTTCAAACATTTAAGATAGCCATTTAGAAAGACACTGTAGAATTTATTTTTTAGCTGTATACTGTCTTCAAATAAACGCACACTAATTTTTGTATAATATATTATAGATAGCTTTTACACGGTGTGCTTTGTTCAATAGCCGTTTATCCAATCTTTCTCGCTTTTGGATAATGTGGATTAATGAAACAGCTTTAACTGTTGTTTTCCACACATAAAAAATTCCATATTTAGTATTAATGTAAGGTGTCAGGCCCACTTATCCAACCTCACCCATATTTTTGACTGTCGATTTGTATTGATTATGATGTTATTTGGATCAAATTTAGGGACTCTTACTGTTACCATTTTGAAAATATAGACAAATTCATATTTACTTTGTATGGGCATGACACCGCCCAGTTGAAATTTTTGATATTTATATACCGTACAGTTTCTTCCAGACATACGGAGAGATATTCAAGAAAATCGGTTCAGTCGTTTAGCTGTCTGAAAGGCACAAGCAAACATACATACAAACACACATTTTTGTATATAAGATTTTGTATTGGGTTGAGGAATAAGGAAAATGGTTGTGATCATAAAACAATTCTCAAATAACTTCATTCAATTGGATTTGTAAAAAAATTGGGGATCTACGAGCTTAGTGAAAACAACCAAAAAAAGGTCGATTGCAACACCCCATCATAAACAGCGCTTTTTGTACCGAATCGTTATGGCAGAAGAGAAATGAGGCCTATATATAAATATGAAGCAGAGAAAAGATTGGAGGAGAGTCAAGTCTGACGCAAATTGCACAAGTGGTCAAAGTCCCACTCCCATGAGCACGAAAAGAATATCTTTCAGCATCCGCCCTATTCTCCGAAACTTGCATCGATGGATTACCATTTTTCACTCCCTGCCGGATCATGTGAGAGGCGTTACCTTCATTACCAGTAAAGAGCACCTTACAAACTGGTTCAACAACTTCTTCGATACTAGACCAGATGATTTCTGGCCGAATGACCATCGATAAATTGAACAAGAGGTGACAGGAGATCGTCAACAACGGCTAATTGATTTTTGTTTGAATAAAAGTAAAAGACAAAGACACCACGGGCTTGTGTATACCCCAACCTAATATTTTATTTTTCCTTTAAAATAAAATAAATATTGTTGCCAAGTTTATATGTATTTTATATTATTCACTCATCTCTCCCTACACCTATTCTCTATTTTCTTTGTCATTCGACTAAAATGGAAAATATTGGGAAAGTCTGGTAAACTTGTGTTTGAATATGTTATTGAAAAATTTAACAAACTTGTTAACTTTTTCTGACCATATATATATATATATATATATATATAGTGGTCAGAAAAAGTTATATATATATATATATATATATATATATATATATATATATATAGTGGTCAGAAAAAGTTATATATATATACAAGTTATATATATAACACAAGTTTACCAGACTTTCCCAATATTTTCCATTTTAGTCGAATGACAAAGAATATATATATATATATATATATATATATATATATATATATATATATATATATATATATATATATATATTTGTTATCCCTTTTTTACTACATTTAATTTTATTACAATCAGAGATTCCAAATTTCTTTCGATGGTAATTTGTTAACTATCTTGGGCGATAAATAATCAAAAAGATCTTGTTTTACTCAAATTAAAAATATTTTTGTGCGAAAATTTTACAATTAATAAAATTTAAAAAATTATGAGAAAACTATAATGTCTGCATATTCGATTTTAGTTTATAAATCTGACATTTACTCCTACGAGTAAAAGCGAAAAAAAAAACGAACGAATTAAAAACAGATATCTGTGTGTATTTTATTTAATTTAAATATTTCAACACGAAAAGCAAAAAAAAAAATTTAAACATATTGCTTGTTGTTGTTAGTTATCTCACTTGTTTATTTAATTTTTTCGTTCTTTTTTCAACAAATATTTATACGTAAGTTATTAACAGAGATTTGTGGTACATGTGTATTACTGCTGTACCTTAAAAATATATTAAACAGTTCGCAGATAACATTGAAATATATCTTAATTATGTATGTATATATGTATATATATGTTTATGGTGGCAAACACAATATTTTAGAGAACAAAACAAAGTTTGCAATGCAACACTTTTCTTACTAGACTATGGTTCACTGTACATTCATACATATGTTGAAATTAATTTAAAAATATAAATGAATTAGCAAAAATGAATTGGTTGTTGAATAGAAGTGCAGCGGTAAGTAATCTATCGTCTAAAGGCAAGGATCTATCGTCTAATTTAAAGTTGTTTACAAAACAGGAGACGACTCAGGTTATTAAACCTTCGAACACAACAGGACCCATGAACAGGAATTTAAGAAACTTAGCTGCAGCGAACATATGTGTCTGATCATTATTAAAAAGAACAATTTAATTTGATATGATTAAACAGAATTTTGTGAGTTTTGATTTGATGAAATTTTGTTACACACAAATACATTTCTTCTATGTCTAAGGATGTATGTTGAAAAGTGAATTGTGGCAAATTTGACGCCGTGTACTTGGCAACATAAACGTTTTGAAAATAATAAAGTCCCTTTCAAGCTTTTTATATTAACGAAAAAAAAAAATCGTTCGTTTTAAAGCGATAATAAGTTTGACAAAAGCTGCAAATGTGTTTGTCTGGGCGTATTAGCTGTGATGTTAAAATATTCGCCTTCATATAAACGTGTGCAATCGTTGCGTGTTCTGGTAAATGAGTTTGATGCTTTACAGCTAGTTCCAAAAATTTAATATGAAAGCAGTGATTCGCAAAACAAGTTAGTTACTAAAAATATCAAAAGGCTCTCTGGCCAATTAATATAACTAAATTTTAGAGTTCATTTTTGACCCTTTCCAGTCACTAAAACAAATACATGGCGTTTAACAAATATCAACCATTGCATAAACTTATTATCTACATACATACACACATCATTATTTTTTGCTTGTATTAATAATTTTAATGTACTTTTTGTCTTTTAAATTATATACTAACTTGTATTATTATTCATTTTGCATAGAGTGCACTCGGTATAACGGAAACACTCGTTTTTGTCAACATTCGAAAACATCAACCCTTTTTATCTACTCTAAAATGTCAACCAAACCACAAAGCTCTAAAACATTAAAAAAAAAAAAATCACTGACTTTTTTAAAAGCAATAAAAACAGACCGTATTTTTTATAAAACACTAGAGTAACCTCTCCCGCGTTGCTGGGAGCCTTTGTGTTATATCCGCTTTTTAACTGATGTATATAGATAACAAAGCTTTAACTGTTATCGTTGTTCTTCTCACATGCAAAATTCCGCCAACTTTCGTATTATCTATGAAGTCATTTAGACTAATTTCAGAAACATCCATTTTAGCAGTTCTAAAAATATACATAAATCAATATTTACTTTGTATGGGAAGTACCACGCCCACTTATTCATTTCCGCCAATTTTTCAACTGATGACTTGTATTTTTACTACGAACCAATTTAGACCAAATTTAGTTTAGAGACTTACTATTACAGATAAAAACAAATAAATCTTTGTATAGGCGTGGCACTTTTTTTTAAAGACAATCTATGATAGTTGACCTTTTTAACGCTAACATTGGTTTGTAAATCAGTTAACTGGTCTAGAATTATTAAATGAGAAACATAGGACAACTTATTTTATATATACAAACATATATATATGTTTGTATATGTATATATATATGTTTGTATATATATATATATATATATATATATATATATATATATATATATATATATATATAAACTTAGTATAACAACAATAGCAATCAAAGAATAGAAATAAATTAACTTTAAATATAGATAAAGCTTTTAATAATGAAAACACATGTATTAATTTTTATTAATTACTAGAGTGCAACCCTTCCCGCGTTGCTGGGAGCCATTGTGTTGTATATCTATGAAATATAGTCCGCATTAGAAAAATTTAAAACAATGTATTAAAATTAATAATTTGTACATTCGCATTATTATAAAGTTCAGTATAGCACGGAGACGGATATTAATAGTGAAGAACTTGCTTCTTTGTCGAAATACAAACAAAAATGGATCGTTTTATTTTAGGGACACCTTATCTAACGATATGCTTAATATGCCGAATGAAATGATACTAGATGGGTGTTTCAGCACGTCGGCGACCCAAGCCACTTTTGCAAATTGACCAAGGAATGGTTATCAGCTAATAGTATCTAAGTCTTGAATTGGCCATCCCAATCACCAGACTTAAATCCTATCGAGAACCTTTTTGGAACATTGAAGCGCAGAGTTGGACCACGTAGTTTAAAAAATAAGCCGTAAAGTAATGAGTTGCTTAAGTTTCGAATAGCTACTCAAGAAGCTAATTTAGTTTTTGTTGTTGTATTACTTGGTAGAGAATGGAATTAAAGTTTTGTTATTATAGTTATAATTTAGGTGCCTAAGATAACAAATATTAAATGTTTTACTTTGAATAAATCTATTAGTAATATACGAGTCCTTAATTGCCTCGACAAGAAAAGTTGCTTAGATTTCGAACAGCACTGTACTGGCGTTTTATTTCTATAACTTTAAAATAGTATTAAAAAAAATTTTACAATTTGGTAATAACCACATGATATTTTAATGAGTCATTAAGGCTACTTAAGGGTTAAATAAGAAAGATATTTGTTGTTTGTGCTTAGCGTTAAGTGTTGAATTACCAACTGTTTTACTATAAATTAAAGTGTCTCC
Source organism: Wohlfahrtia magnifica (assembly GCA_023159175.1). Lineage (NCBI taxonomy): Eukaryota > Metazoa > Arthropoda > Insecta > Diptera > Sarcophagidae > Wohlfahrtia > Wohlfahrtia magnifica. The sequence goes on along the minus strand of JAKWBJ010000002.1, from coordinate 712,599 downwards.
AATACAAAAAAGCATCATTGTGGCATTCGATAGTGAACAGAATTTTTTTTTCAATTACATAAAATTCGATACCTTATACTATAATTTGTTCTAGCATTACAAGTAAAAAATTCTGAAGAAACTTAGTGGATTGAATTCCTTGTATAAAACACCGACTCCTTTAGTTATATATAATTTTTCATAAAAATGAGAAAATATAAGATTATAGGAATAAAATAGATTCTGGATTAGTTATGTGTGAAAGTGTGGGTGTGAGTGTGTTTTTGTGATCTACCCTAATGATGTGCTGTATGTAGACTATTAAATAGATGTATGTATATATGTATGTAGAATTTATAATACAGTTTTATTAGAAATTCAAATTGAAATAAGTACAATTTATTATATGTATTTAATATGAATTTAATGTTTTAATTTGGGATGAAATTTAAAATGTTTAGAATTGTGTTTTAAGTTTCATCAAATTTAAGTTTTAAGATTTTAAATAAAATTTTAGGTTTAGTTAAAACAAGGTTTAAAAAAGTTTTAGGATTAAGTTATAAATAAGGTGTAAATTTAAGTTTTAATCTGTGTTCGGTTGGACTGATGCTTGCTATCTAAATTTAAGTTTTAATTTTTTCATATAAGAACACTTCCATTCCAATAATCCAATGGAAAGTTAATCGTTACACTTATATTTTTTTCCAAACATATTCAATAAATACAATTTTACATTCAATTTATATTCAATTTAAATTCAATACAAGTTCAACTTATATAATCAATTTAAGTTCAATGTAATGCATAATACAAAATATAAAATTTGTTACTAAGAAAGTACGTGATTTTGTTGTTGGTGCGATTTTGTACAAATTCATATATGATTTCAGAATTTTAAATATCCATAAAGAATATTTCATTGTTCGCTTATAAAGGCCAAGATTTTTAAAGCCAGTATTTGCCAACCAAAAAAGGTCAATCCAACACCGCCATCTATGAGTGTTATTTTTTATATGAAATCAAATTGTTTTTTATATAATTTTGACTAATTGTACATTTTAACTAACTTTTAATAAATTTTACTTTACTGCTTTTGCGTGCTCTCAATACATTTGAAATAAACAAAATAATAAAAATTTTATAAACATACATACTGTGTGTATAACTCAAACTTACATACATACATGCATATCGCTACTTTAGCACAATATAGACAAATATTGGCGAATTTCAAAATAAAAAATAAAAATATTGAATTTATAATTGAAGTAGATAAATTATTTTTGAATATAGGGTGTTATTTTTTTAGCTGCATGAGAACTATTGCTATCGATAACTATGGCTTGGCAGCTGAAAATGTCAAACTTTGTTGACATTTCTTTTTAGTAAAGCTTGGCAAGTCATCATTAATCGTTTAAAACGAGAACAACGCACCAAATTGTGGGAATTTACTTTGAAAACAATAAATTTGTTTACGAAGTTCATAGAGCACACAATTGTATTAAGACAATAAATAAATATGCCGTATTTGGAGCGAAGACAACCCCCAAGCCGTTAACGAATTGCCATTACATCTATCACAATTGACTGGTTTTGCGATTTACACGGTGACGGCGTTGTTGGTTCTTATTTCTTTTGAAAACAGGAAGGAGTTGCCGTTACCGTGAATAGCGAGTGCTGTAGAGCTATGCAGACTGAATTTTTGTTTCCAAAAATTTAACAGCTAACCACCAGACATTTGGTTCTAACAAGACGGAACAACTTGCCGTACAGTGTGCTTAACAATCGATTTATTGCAAAATCAATACTGTTCACTGGCCCCCTTCTCTGGATTACTTTTTATGGAGTTATTTTGTCATTGGTTTAAGAAGAAAAAGTATCAACTTTTAAAGCATAGAAAGCCAATATTCAAACCACCATTGACGCCATACGGCCAGATTTATTGGAAAAAGTAATTTAAAAAATTGGATTGTTTAAATGAACTATGTAACTCATAGCCTCAGCGGTCATATTTAAAAAATTTTATTCCAACAATATTTCTGTCTTGTCTTGTATTATCATTTTAAGCTCATCATCTCAAGCTCTTAAAAAACACCCTATTTTATATTTCGATTTTTGCTTTTGGTTTTCAAAAATATGACCATATTGCAATAAGGGAGCTACAATTATGGAATACATACGAGTATACCCAACAAATACTTGTATATAATCTCAAATTGACAATCATTTAAAATTAAGCCACATCAAATTGAGAATGATTTAATTAATCAAGTCAACTTGTCTACTGGGTAGTAGAAAGATCTCTTGATGCATGTATTATATGAGTGAACTAATACAATATACAATACGACTTTGGTCAAGTAAAGTCATTTAATTTCTATACCGATATTGTATTAATTTCTTTTTGGTGTTGTCATTGCTGTTGTTATTTACTATGTGTTGCTGTAATAGATAAGCTTAATAAAAACAAAATAATACTCATATAAATATTATTTGATTTAACAAATATTTTTTAGTTGCCACCAATCTTGTCAATGTTCGCATTGTAGAATAGAATAACAAAGCTGCAGTCGAACGTAAATTTATTGAATTTTATTATTATCATTATTGAAAAATAATTGATAGATATTTATTTCTTTCAATTGATCTGTTTATTTTATTTTAATATACATATATATTTTTTTTTGCTTTATTCGTAGATCAACCATTGAAATGTTTGTGCTCTTTATTGGATTTTTTCGTTCTTTGTTTACTTTAGAATAAACACAACTTTATGAATAAAAAAATATATTTTAAATTAATTTTTAATTCAAAAAATATTATAATTTTTTTCTTTATGCTTATAAGCGTAAATACATACACTGTTGTTCAAATATGAGGCAATGTAAGTAAAATTTGTGTAAATGTTCTCATATTTTTCTGCTTGTTTTACAAACAGAAAACGTTTAAATTATTTGATTCAATATTTAATCCTCTCTTAAAAAATTAATAAGCATTACTTTATTCGAATTTCTTATTGAGAATATACCGACCTCTATAACTCAATTGCTTATATCACTTTTGCACCAGCCAAAATGTACCGAATTAACTAACTGTACATTAGTAGACAAATTTGTGCATTTAACATTATTAATTTAGAAAACTTAAAGATTGAGTGCGTGATAAATTGAAAAATTAAAATCTATTGATTTAAAAGACGCAGTTCCAGAAAAGGCTAAAAATGGCGATACAAAAACCGCAACAATTACTGACACTGAAGTCAGACTACCTTCCAAACTACGATCTGGACAAAATTCATTATGGTGGCTGAATATTTATCTGTAGTTTTTGTAAAGAACGAAGCATTATTGAGCTTCAACCATGTTTTACTATGCCTTTCCAATATTGAGATTTAAGGCGTAATTTTGCGTCTTCTTACCGTGAAATTTTTTATATCAGATTCTTTTATATTAAATTTATATTCAGCCCAGAATAATATCTTTTGCCACTTGGCGGCACTCCAACCAATATGAGTCTTTGCAAAAGCTAATATGACTTTGCGATTTTTGTCAGTAATAAACGGCTTCTTTGATACCATATGCTGTTTTACATATGCTGGAGTTAGATTAATTCATCAAATAACTGTAAAAAATTGATCGATTTATTTATAAAGGAAATATACTTCTGGTTCCGGTTTTCAAACAGTATGACACGAAATATGCCTCGAAACTTGTCAAAGAATCGTTGAGTAATTCAAAAGTAAAAGTTTTTCCAAGAATTTTTTTGCGAATCTGGATTTCTTTTGTACACGAAATGCTGCAATATTTCTTCTACTATCCGCGACATAGAATTTTTGACCAGGAAGTTGCTTAAAATCAGACAGCACATATGTTTCATCGTCTATTATACTGCATTGAAAATTATTAAAAAAAACTTTTTTTTCAAAACTTTGCTTGATATTTTGCCACCAATTTCCTTTTAGAATTTCTATCTGTAGCTTTTTGCACTTTATATGTCCTCAGACCAGCCTATTTTTAACTTTTTTTTTACCGACGTTTTGGAGCACTTTGCCTTCTGATTCACTTTTCTTTCGGAGAGATAGGAATACTTCAATAAAATTCTTTTTATTTTCTCAGCCAACTTATGATCCGAAAATCCACTTTTTCTACCGCAGCCTTGTTTTCTATCGATAAACATAGACTCTTTATATTTTTGTATTACTCTTGACACAGTATTTCGGGATACATTTGTAAGCTTAGCAATTTTTTTGTACCGACAAATTGGATTTTCGTTAAAAATATATATATAATAACTATAAGTTTAACCTGTAACTCAGGTTAACTTCCACCATTATAAAGCAGCATTGGCTGCGCTGTCCTCTGCTTGATTGAGAGAGGAGTGGAACTGGCACTAGTTCAGGAACCCTGGATAGTTGGTGACAGAGTCTGTAGACTACGTGCGGAGAACTATAAGCTGCTACATGTTACGGGGTCAGGTAAGATCAGATCATGCATTGTAGCAAGCAAGAATTTGAGTATCTTGATTCTATCTGATTACAGCGATGAGGATAAGGTAGCGGCGGCCTGGGATACCGGATCTGGTACCATTTTTGTGGTGTCGAGTTACATGGCCCACTACCATGGCGAACCTGCACCGAATGAAAAGATTCATGGCTTGACAAATGCAGCGAGATGCAGCTTATTATTGGGGCTGACGCCAACGCACACCACATTGCTTTGGGAAGCTCGGACATGAACGCAAGGGTTTAGAATAATGAGCGCTGGCAGAGAACCTACCTTTGTAGTTTCGAATAGAAGGGAGGTTCTTGATGTGACCTTGGCTAATTCCAGGCACTCAGATTTGGTTAGTGGATGGAGGGTTTCTGGGCAATGCTCCTTCTCCGACCATCTGTATATTGTTTTCGAAATCGCCGTCAAGTCGCCTTGGACTAGGGTTTTCTAGAACAGGGAAGACGGACTGGGTTGAGCATCACAACTACCATGGTGGAATTCTGATCTAGGCGACACCCGCAGGGAATGTCGCCAGCTATTTAATGAGGCTATGAGGGGTGCGACTGGTCCACTTATAGACCCTCATGGAACAGATTTAAAAACCAGATAAGAAGCGCAAAACGCAAGTTTTGGAGGTCCTTCTGCAGCAGTGTAGGACACTCTGAGACGAGCCGGTTACTGAAAATCTTGGCATCATCAATCTGCCTACACTAGGGGCAGATCTGTTGAGACTGCGCTTCACTCGCTCGTAGGGTATATTAAAAATGCCCTAGAGCAGGACATTCCTGAATATACAGGGGGCCTTTAACAATGTGACACCGGAAGCAATTATGTAGGCTCCGGTGGCATGTTCATTGGTTTGTGGTAAGATTCATAGGGAGACTCCTGACCAACATTGTCTCCACTATGGAGTTAGCTACCGTCCACAGGGTGGCTGAAAGGGGCACTCCACAAGGGGGGTTCTTTAACCTCTCCTGTGGAATTTGACCGTTAACACTTTGTCGTGAAACTTGATTCTAATAGACTGTAGCGTATGCGGATGATGTTGCCGTGGCTGTATCGGGAAATTTTCTGGACACAATGTCGTAGCGCCTACAAACATCTCTAGACCTTCTCAGTCGGTGGAGTACTGATAGTGGGCTGAACGTTAACCCGGGAAAGACGGAATTGGTACTATTCACGCGCAGGTACAAAGTTCCGTCGTTTTCCCTAACGGGTTTGCGCGGCGTTGAGTTGGGGCTGTCGGATAACGCAAAGTATCTGGGGATAATCCTGGATTCCAAGCTCTCCTGGCTCCAAAATACACGAGCAAGGGCGGCGAGGGCGAATGTTGCGCTGTACGCCTGTCGTAGGGCCAAGGAAAATCCTGGGGTCTAAATCCTAGGAGTTCCAATTGTATAATTAACACGGTGGTCAGGCCTATACTTATGTATGGTGCAGTTGTATGGTGGAGGTCTCTGGAGAAATCCACATATTAGATGGAAGGTCTTGTTTGTACTACTGAACTGGCTTGCAGCGGACTTGGTGGCTAGGCCGATGGCGGGCAAGTCTGTGATAAGGTTGAAATTGGCAGGGGAACGGTCGGACGGGGCCCACAGGCATGCGGCCATCTTTAGGTATTTGGATACGATCCCTGATGGGATAGATTACTGCACACCCCAACCCTTCCTGGATAGAATGTTCTCCGTGTGCATCTCACCAGAGCCGGTAATTGGACCCGGTTCTGTTGAGGTATACAAGGATGGATCAAAATCCTCGGAAGGGGTTGGTGGAAGCATCTTTATTCCTGTATACGGGGTGAGGGAATCCTTTAAACTGCCGGACCATGCAGTGTCTTACAGGCGGAGGTCTCGGCGATAAAGAGGGTAGCGGACTGGTTGATGTACTACTGGGTATATGACAGTGATATCCGAATCTGTACGGACACTCAGGCTGCGATCAGAGCGCTCTCCGGTGTCTACTCGACATCGCGACTGGTGCCTGAATGCCAGGCATCTGTGAACGAGATGGCGAAACATTCAGACCTGGAGATTATCTGGGTTAGGGGTCAATCGGACACAATTGGAGCGATATTGAACCCAGGTGGGCTAGACATTGTCTGGCCACCCGTCGTAATTAACTAACTAGTTTTGTATTAAAAAAGTAACTAAAAACGTAAATAAAAATTCATTTTTACATGCTCTATATCGCAAACAGTCACAACTCAAAATTTATCAAAGTCGTTTTTTTCGTAAGCCAGTTCGCAGGTAAAATATCTAACGGCCACGGATATTTAATTTGATTCAATGACTTCTTTATGTCTGTCTCCATGTTAAAATATATTTTGAAAAATAATTTTTCGTTTCTGAACATTTATGAAATTTGAGTCGTCACTGTGTTGTTTTTTAAGGACAATAATTTCTACATCCGACAAATTTGCAAATAGTGCTAAATTAGTCATTGTGGTGTTATAGTACTTTGGACTTGACATGATGGTAAAAAAGATACAATTGTACCAACTTTTCTATCACTGCACTATACAATCAAGAAAATATGTAGCTAGTATTCACGGTACAGTCTTAAAATGTCCTCCATGCTTAACTGTAGTTCTTATATTTTTAAGATTAAATTAAGTTTGGTTTGTGAATCAGGAAATTTCGTATGCCAAATTTCATATGACAGAAATTCAAAATATAGCTATTAAAGAAAACGGTAGAACAAAAATTAAAATAACACACAAATTACACACAAAGGTAATTACACGCAGGGTACATACACAATGAAAAATTACACACAATATGTGTAATTACACACAAGGCGGCAACATTGATACTGACATAAAATTCAGCACGTTTTTCTGAAGCATTAACAAGTATCATAAAACTAACGGTATTCTTTTTGAACACATGGTAACAAAGCAACCTGCCTAAAAGTAGTCACTATTTTTTTTCGAGCGAACTCTTAACATACATTTTCATATTAGCGACGCAAATCGAATCACTAACAAAGCAACTTTGAAGCCATGCGACGAAATCTGAGACGAAAACGACGCTACTTTGAAATCACAGAAGTTTTAAATTTTAAATCACGCAACTTCGAAACGACGCATATGGTGTATTTCTACGTGTATATGAACATTAAAATTATCTTAATAAATAATTGCAATAGTTTTGGTCTTTTAAATAATGCATAATGCAAAATTCTACTGTTTCAAAATTTAATAAAACACATCATTTCATTAGCAATTTTCGAAAAAAAATATTCGAATTTTCGAAAAAAAAAATTGTGAACCTAATCAAGGGAACGGCAGAGTACATACTTCGAAATTCATTTATTTTATTAACTACCCGACCAATAATAATAAACAAAAACCAACAACAACAAAACTATTTGATTGTGAAATAACATTTGTGTGTGTGTTTGTAAATATGTATGCATTAGTGAATATTGAGTATTATTTAGTTATTGAATAATGAAAATCGTAAAATTGCAATAAAATACGACAACAATGGCAACAGCGGCAGCAACAACAACAAAACAACAAGTGATTATACATATTTTTAAACAGACTTAAACAAAAAATTAAACATATCTATACACATCGATTCATTCAAATTTCTTTATATATATTGTTGTTGTGTGTATTATTGCCGAAATGGCCAAGGTGAAAAGAAATTAATGGCAAGTGTATGAACATGTGCGGTATGTACACTATATTATACGAACGCACTTTCACTCATACGTATACACTTTGGATACACTTGAAAAAGAAAAACAAAATAAAAAGAAAATTAAAGAAAGAACAATAACAAGTAATCCATTCAGTATTGAGTATAACAAAAAAGAATAGAAAAAAAAAACAATAAATTAAAAAAGTTCTAGTTAGTTTTGTTCATTTTTAAATATTTAAGAAAATAAATAAATATGTATGTATGTATATACATATGTAGTTAAAAAGAAATTGTATGAATATTTTATAACCTTAAATTTTGTTAGCAAAGTAAAAAAATTGTGAAGAAAACCGTAATAGCAGCAGAATCTCGTTACTTTAAAATTAACATTTGGTTGGCAACGTTTGATTTTTTTTTTTTTTTTTTTTTGGTTATGTTAACATTTTCTTGGTTTTGTTTATAATTTGGTGGTATAAAAATTCTATTTTTTAACATTTCTATGTTGCATTTTAAAAATTTAGTGTTAAATTAATTTTGATGCAAATTTTCTTTATCTGTGACAACATTGTTATTAACGGATGATGAGTATTGTTAATTTATGTATTTTATTTTAACTTAATTGCAATTACTTTTATTTTAAATTACATGTATGTGTCTTGTACGCCAATAATAAATTATAAAAATACAATGAAAAAAGGAATCGCCAAATTATTACAACTTACAAATAAATAAAATATAATAATGAAAAACATGTTTTTTTTTGTAATAAACTTGTTTTGTAAAAAAAATAATAATTAAAAAATTTATTTTCATACCACTTCTTAGAGATAGATTTTATAAACTCGCGTCATTTTTGAACTCATATATAGTTCAATAGTGAAAAATAATGGTTTACAATTTCATTTAGTTTTAAGTGTAAAATGAATTAGTTATCCTTTTTCAATACAATTATATATATAATTAAAATTATAGATATTATTTTTTATCGTTTTATTTCGGCGTCTTTGTCCAATTTTTTGCTCAGTGGCTATATAAAGAAAAATTTTAAGTTATTTCTCTAAAATACAAAGTTGTCGTAGACACCAATAAGCGCGGAATGTAAATTCAAAGTTGTTAAAAACAGTAGTGTAAACTTGCCGCCTAGCATGAACCACAGCGCTAAATGGCATACTTTCAATTACTCTATCTCCGATATTTCGGAGTACTCTATTTTTTCCGAAATTTCTAAAGAGATATAGACTGTTCTTCAGCATGCCTTTTAGCGCTGTATATAAATATATCATATCATGTATAAATATATCATCATTATTACCACACATGAAATTATTATTTTAAGTAAACACACATAATATATACATACGTACATAAGTACCTTCACCCAACTATTGTATCATCACTAAAATATGATAATTTTAAATGCTTGCAAAAGCAATATTTTATAGTTAAATTTAAATGTAATATGTACGAAAAAAATGAAAAAAGCAAAACCAAATAGTTTAAATGAATTTATTGTAAACAATATAGCCTTCTAACTACAATATATTTATTGTTGTTAACGATAATGATATTGCATGCAGCAACATCAACATCAAGTTCATGATTAGTACTAGCAAAAAAGTATGATTAAATGTATAGATAGAGAACTGACAGATTAAATAAAAATTTAGCAAAGAAAATATATATATTTTAGCCTACAATTTTTATAAATTATTGTTATTTAAATATTTAGTAGTTTATATGTAAGTACATGTTGTTTAATGGCTAACGGTAATGAAAGTATAGTTATTTGGCTTTATATGTGGGCATTTCTACCGAAATGTAACGTCACGTCTGATGGTCTTTTTGCTTATATCTTCAAAGCCTTTAGCTTAGCCTTTAGTTTTCTTCATTTTTTTTCTCAAATTCACAAATTTAAGGTTTTACTAGTAAAATCTATCTTAAGAATTGCAGCTGTCGAATATTGAGTAAGCTTAATTGCGTTATGTGTGAACACCAAATTCGTATTATGTACTGGTAAAAAATTTAGAATAAAACTGACCTTATTCATAATTACGTTTAAAAATTTTTTAGATTTAAATTTCACCTATATTACTCTGTTGCGAAAACTTTTTTGGGTAAGCTAGCTATCTTGTATAAATTTCGTTTAATTACACATTTTAAAGCCACGAAGTTAACATACCTAAAGCTTAATCTCTAAACGCGGCAATTGTTTGCTTTTATTTTGTTTGTTTTTATTTTGCGACAATAAAAATTCTGTCCACGTGATCCCAGCATTAGTTTAGAACGTATAAATAAACTGTATATAGTGGACAAACTTCAACTGACTGATTTGTAATGCCGAAATACTGTTATATTTTTACAATTTTTATTTTATTTTTTATTTTTTGTAGATATGTAATAAACAATACAATTTTATGTCATGTAAACATATTCTTAATGTCGCACGAACCTGTAAAAATGTTTCAATATTATTATGTTTCCGACCGGAAGATCAATTGTTACAATACAAAGAAAATACTGTTAACATTTTAATACTGCAACAACTCGCAGGGAAAATATGATAAGAAGCTTAATTACCCATTTGTGTATCTCAGTAGGTAATGAACTATGAAGAACTGTTGGTCGACCTATTTGCACTGGAGAAGCTGTACAAGAAATTATTATTATTATCCACATAGATCGATTATAGTGAAACTCCATAATATAGCTTCGGTGCATTCTAAAAGCTAATATGGTGAAGAATTATTGCGTAGGGTTGCCTCACGGCTGCAATATTTCAAACAGCCTACCATGTATTAAATTGTTATATTTAAATTGCATTGTGCTTTTAATAATTATATTCTAAGTTTTATTCAATAATTATAAGCTATATTAAATATTTTATATACACATAACTACCACTATGCTAAAAAGTAATATAAATATTTAAATCATTTTAAGGAAAACCTATTCGACTTTTAATATGGAATGCAAAAGTCTAAACAAAATTTCAAATACTTTTCATTGGAATCAGTTGTATTATATTTTTACTGTAAAATAAATTGTATATTTTATGAACAAAAAAATAGGAAAAAACCTGTTGAATTGAAAACATATTTCCAATGGCATCTCTATCATTACTACTGCTCGTATTTGCATACACCGGCGGTTTGGTAAATTTGCAAGCTACCTGACATTGATGCTGTGGTGTATTATTTAATAAAAAACTAAAACTAAAAAACACAAAACGACCTCAGTTTATATAAAATACAATGGCAGTACCTTTATGTTTATAGGGTTAAATTTTTCGTTTTTATTATTATTATGATAGCAATACTAGCACCTGGAAGAAATGTCAGTTATTCTTTTTTGTTTTACTAAATAGTAACTGCAATTTCAAAATAATACAATATATCTATTTTTAAGTTTAAAAAAAGAAAAAATGATAAGGAAATGAGAAAAATACAGATGTTTTTCCATTAATGTATTTAAAACAAAGAAAAAATAAAAAACCTATTTCATTTATATATATTTTTAATTGGTTTATGCAAGGCCCCACATGTTCTTTGTGTTCAGTATATAAATGTTCTTCTTTTTTCTTAATTTATTTCATACAATTCTTAATGTTTATAAGCAGTAACTCTGCTCTAAGGTAAATGTATTGATGAAATAAAAAACGAGGAATTTATTTTAAAAGCAAAAACAAAGAAAAGAATGCTAACAATATGGTTTAAGAATAATTTTTATTAATTTACTTGTGAAACTTAATAAAAAAATAAAGTAAATTTTTGATATTTAAAAATAATTGTTTATATGTATGCATATTATTTACTTTAAGAATATAAATATGTTCATATGTGTTACACTAGGGAACAATTGAAAGTATAAATTCGTAACTAATATGATCATGTTGCAGAGAATAAAAACCCTCTTGAGATATTTTCAAAATTCTTAACGGTATCCAATTCAGATTTTTTGGTTCGAAAAATGAAAAAGAGTAAAATTACACTTAATTGATGTGAACGGTTAAATTTTTTCTTGTAGTAGTGTAAATATTTTGATTGAAAGAAAAATGTCACTAAAAAAAAAAAAAAAAAATTTATTATTATTTTATTATCTTTTCAGTGACCCCCCATTTTTTGATCTCATTTCTATTTTATTTTAACAGTGTATTCTTTTCTTAAATATGTACATATCGTCACCTAAAACGCAAACGGCCCTAACTAACAAAAAATTCAAAATCGACTTTTTCATTAATTCTGATGTATTTCATCAAAAAAAGGTTTACAAATAAATTTGGACTCTTCCTAGATATGTTATATTGGGTTCATATTTGGTGATTATGGGGGTCTATGCAGTTGCTTACAATTATATAAAAGCCACTCGAAATATAAATTGTTTTGAGGCATTATCTGGGTGAAAAAACAATTATTTTCTTCTCGACCGAATTGCGACGCACTTTGTTTGAGCTTGAGGTGCAGAATGTTTAGGCAGTTGTACCTCTATTGTATGTTGTATATATAAAAATCAATTTTCCTACACTTGCTGTCGCAATAATAAAGGGTGGTCCAACTATAATGCACTATGTTAATTGTGAGTCACACCTTAACGTCAAGTTTTTTGCCCAACATAATTTGACATTTCCTTGTTTCAGTGTTTGACAAATTCAACCATGGAGAGATACACAATTGAGCAGCGCGTTAAGATTGTTGAAGCCTTTTACAGAAATGGGCATGCAGATCAAAATGCATTTCCTGCACTTCGTGATTTTTTTTGGTCAGATTAATGGAACAAATGCGTCCACAATCAGGATAATTGTGCGCGAATTTCAGCAAACCGAGTCTGTAGACAATGTGGAAACACCTGTGCATGCTCGTCAAGTTCGTTCTGAGTTAGCGGCGTTATCGGGTCATACTTCTTCGAAAATGAAGTCTGCCAAGCAGTTACCGTGAATGGCGTTAGCTATAGCGAGATGATAACGCACTTCTTGTGGCCAGAAATTGTGGATATGGATCTGGACGGTTTGTGGTTTCAACAAGATAGTGCCACTTGACACACAGCCAACGAAACAACGGCTCTTTTGCGCGAGAAATTTAATGGCCGTATTAACTCATATCGGTGATGTTACTTGGCCGCCATGATCATGTGATTTGACACCGTTGAACTTCTTTCTTTGGGGATATTTAAAAGAAAAATTGACGTCAATAAGCCAATAACAAGGGAGAGCCAAAGGAAGAGATAATTCGGCACATTAAACATTGAACTTTAATTATGTCTGAGTCATTGAAAACATGGACCGATGGAAAAAGGTACGCCACCGAAGACTAGGCGAGCATTAGGGCAATATAATAAAAAATGTTAAGATTATTCTCAGAAAACTTTTTGTTTCATTTACAATTTAACCAGGCTCTAAGAAACATAAAATTCTTAAAAATAAATTGTTAAAAACAAATAGATAGACTATTCTTAACACGAAATTAATTAATTAATTAAAAAAATTCTACTAATAGGAGGTTTTTTATGTCAATAATAAGAAAAAGAATGGCTGTGTGCATTAAATGCCAAACGGCGATAAGAGGTGAAAGTGGAATTAGATGCAACGGAGTTTGTAATAAAGTATATCACTTTACAAAAAATGTGCCGGGATTGATCAATATTCGGCTAAAATTCAAGATTAAGACAACTTCGTGAGATTTATGTGTGATGACTGTCTTGTTTATGAAAATAGAAAAAATTCAAAAAATATGCGAAGAGAATATGCAGGAATTTAAGAACATATATGGAAATTTAAACAACGGAAAGCAAGAATCAAGATATGTATGAAACAATTGAGGATAGCAATACAAAAACATGTGATGAAATAAAGAAAATTGTGAAGAATACTAATGTCAAACAGAAACTGTTATATGCACAGATAGCTGTTAGTAATGTAATGCTACTCGTAGGTGTTTAAAAAATGTCCCCTTAATTGTAAAGCAAAAGGAAAAAAGAGTGTGAGAAAAATAAAGCTGATTTAAATGAAAAAGTAGATCCGATAAATTTTAAAATAACAAACAAAAATAATTTAAAGTGAAAATGTTGAGGAAAGGAAAAAAATTAAAGAAGCTATTGGACCCCAAATTAGTAAACATTATGAAATTAAAGTACCAAAGGAAGTTGATATGCAAATTATAATATCTGACATTAATTTTAAAATGCAGGAGAAAGAGCTAATAGAAAAATTGAAAAAGCATAATGAAATATTGAAAGACAGTAGTATAGAACTTATTAAAATTTATGAATCTAAATAGGCAAAATTTAACGATAACGATAACGAATCACATCCAAAAGTTATTTAGGGATTAAAACTTAATATAGAATAACATAGATGCAGAGTTTTCGATGGTACAAGATATTAACCACAAATCATCGGAGTGTAAAAATTAAGATATTTATTATAAATGCCATGGAAAACATAGAAGAAAAATTGTAAAAAGGAAATGGTTGCAAAATGTGCAAATAGTATAAGGAGAATAAAGGACTTAATCTAGGACTAGACGAAAATCACATGGCATTTAGCAGAAAATGTCCAGTATATCAAAATAAGCTTATGTTAAAGATGAGAAGAATGAAAATAACAATACAACAACTAAAAGAAAGTGCACGGAATGTACAAAAATTGTTAAATAACTTTAATCAACTGGAAATAATTGTCGAAAACACATTTAATTGAGAAAGTCAATGAAGGTGAGGTAGAACTGATTCTTTACAATCAATACAAAACAATGTCCAATTCTTCGAGAACAGGAGAAGTAATATTGTATTTTAGAAAACATTTGAAAGTAAATACAATTAAAAAATGTAAAGGATTATAAATATTGGAATAGCGCATATACTATATGGCGAAATATGAAAACATATTATTTCAAATAGTGACAGTGACACCTAGCTACAGTAAAGCGAAATTTTGTGAAGATTTTCAACAATTTTTAGAAGAAATATGCGAAAATAGTAATGATGTTATAATGGCAGGATATTTCAACATTGATTGGCATTCAGAATTTTATAAAGCCGAATTGGAAAGCATATTAAACTATAACGGTTTAAAACAAATAATGAATACTTGAAACGAAAAACTCTTAAACGTTAATAGACTATATAATCACAAATATTGAAATGGTTTCGACAAGAAATAATATACAGTCACTCAAAAAACCGTCTCAGTGTTTAACTAGTGTTAACAAATATACAGTCAAGGAAAAAGTCTACACACACCCTACGATTTTGGTGTTTTAGAGAATTAGTGGCGATTACTCAAGGTTATCTGAAGAAAAAAATAATATGAAAAAGTAATTAAGGAACACTATAATAATTAGAGGAAAAAGTCTACATACAATGCGCAACTGGTAATATCAAATAGAATAGAAAGGGAAATAATGGTTAACTTTGTCGACTTATTAAAATTTACAAGCATTACAATTGTTGAAGTGAACAAAGTGATAATAAAAGAAGATATTTGAATTTTTATTCTTGAAAATGACAAATCGAAAAGAGATACCTATTTCAGATCGAAATATGCTAGTAAATCTTCAAAAGGAAAATAAATCATATGAAATAATTGCTAACACAACAAAATTCAGTTATGCCAGTGTACAGACGATTGTTAAAAATTTTAACAACAGCAATAGTACCGAAAATAAGCCACGATCTAGCAGATCTAAGAAACTTTCGAGACGAAATGTTACCAGTATTTTGAAATTAGTTCATCAGAATCTGACAATAAACCACACAAAATTGCCCGAACACATCGAAAATGTTCCAATTAAATTGTTGCTCCACCATAAATAATAAAAGTTGTACATGACAATGGATTTCATATCAGAATAGCACGCAAGAAGCCACTAATTTCATTAAAAAATCGTTAACTTCGTCTCGAATTTGCTAAAGCACATGTAGACAAGGGTATGGATTTTTTAATCGTGTTGTATTTACCGACGAAAGTATTTATAACATTTTCGGAAGAGCTGGCCGCCGTTCCCAAGTTTGGGGAAAACCAAACATTGTACTTGATCCAAATACCTACAGTCAAACATAGTGGAAGCAACGTTGTGGTTTGGGTCGCCATGGCATCTAATAAAGTGTGTCGTTTGGCTCTATTCGGTGGTAATATTGACCTCTTTCATTATGAAATCATATTGGAACAACTTCTGAGGCATCTGTTAATAGCTTGAGCCTGGGATACCACTGGATTTTCTAGTACGATAACGGGCCTAAGCATACTATGCATATTTTTCGAGACTGGCTTCTTTATTTTGCTTCAAAACAGCTTAATTCACCCTTTTACGAAAATTTGGTATTAGTAACCGTGAAACATTAAAAACTGCCCTTGTTCGTGCATAGCCGAAATAACACCCTCTATTACAGAGAATTTGGTAACATTAATGCCCCGTCGTCTTCAAACGGTTAGTGATGCCCAAGGTGAATCAACCAAATATCAAAGGTAAATTTTTATTTTTTATATATAAAATTTTAAATAATCATTTTTTGTAAGCTGACTTTTTTCCTGTGAATTATTAATATTTTTATTATTGTTGTTTTTATTATGTAAAAGAATTACTTTTT
This sequence comes from Wohlfahrtia magnifica, assembly GCA_023159175.1. Taxonomy (NCBI): domain Eukaryota; kingdom Metazoa; phylum Arthropoda; class Insecta; order Diptera; family Sarcophagidae; genus Wohlfahrtia; species Wohlfahrtia magnifica. The sequence goes on along the minus strand of JAKWBJ010000002.1, from coordinate 695,900 downwards.
TATTTTATAAATAAACTTATTTATTAATGACTTAATAATATAAACATTTTTTTTAATTTTCTTCACAAATATGTACCATTATCGAGCTTATTGAGATAGTTTTTTTAATTTACTTTATTTAATAAATTTTGTAACGTCTCCAAGGCTTCGTATTTTGTATAGCCTCTTTTAGCAGTAAAATCTGTCTCTATACGGCGCGGTACACTACCGCTTTTAAATTTAGATAAATATCTATTTTTATTATAAATAAGTTAAAATGTCTTGTTACGCCAAACGTGTGTTGGCAAACTAAACATTTGGGTTTAAAAGTATTAATACTACTTAATATTCAATAAAAAAAAATTGAGTGCATTTGAACCACCCTTTACTACCACCAACGTGTTTAGCAGTTATAATTAGATTTTTATAATGCATGCCTCATTAGGCTTCGTCATCATTACAGTAACCTCAACACCTCAACAACCGTACAGATCGACAATAAAATTCTTTCACATTCAATAATACTTGATTTTCTTATACGCAGATCTAAGGAAAATGTTAGTTTTACAAAACCAATAACTTAAATATGCTTATGTTTATATATATGTACGCGTAAACTTTTTTGACGTCTTATTTAACTCTGAGATTTTTTATTTTATAATAGCTCTCTTTACATTAAAGTAACGGTAAAACTGAAGTAGTATTGTTAAAAGTAAGAAAGCAAGGGCAAAAAAGATTCGATTGTATAAAGAGAAAAATTTCAATATTAGCAGTATTACCAATATAGTAAGTGTAATTAAACTTTTTTGGTTCACTGTGTGAACATATACATATGTATGATGGTATAATATAAACAAAATTCTCTTTTTTCCTCAATCATTCATTTATTGTACTATGAAAATAACAATTTTGGCTACTCTTTTTTTGCATACACACAATCACACACATCTAAAAATTTTAAACAAGAGATTAACTAACATGTTAAGAGCATATGCAATCAATGTAACAGACAAATTTCAATATCCTTTTTATATTAATCACATTAATGCAACCCTGTTTTCCTCTTATTACGATATTGATAAACAGATTTTCTCATATATGCATACGAACATTTCACATATTCATTTATGAAAAATATTAATATCCGTGTACTGTATCATAATATTGGCAACCTCAATCTAAACAACTAATCACTGATTCACATTCTTTCAATCACTTACCCTTTCTCACATAAACAATTACATTTACACACATGATGATGTATGTACGTGTATATGTACTTGTTAGTGTTGCCAGAATTTGCCGTTGATTTTTTTAGACATGAAATGGTATCGTAAATAATGAAACCCGACAAAACAAACTGAAATTGTTCAAGGCGATTGTAATATGCATTACTTTTTAATCATAATAAGAATAACAATAATTTTTAATGCTTTCCTAGTCCCTTTTCAAAAAATTCGTCATTATAAAAATCAATATCTGTAATGTTTTAATAAAACTTGTTAAAAATAAAAATATTTACTTTGATGTATGAAAATCGTCTTTTAATCAGAGAACTTGCATTGGTTCGATTCATTCATTTATGTAAATGAAGAGCAATTTATTAAAACTTTTACGGAAAAACACACTATCTCCAATAACACACTAATATTAAAATCATACATGTATAATCTACAATCTAGATTGAATTACTTAGACATTAATTTGTTTCCTGTTCTTTCAACAACAGTTTTGTCATATAATATTTTCATTCTCGCAAAAAAAAAATTATATGTATAATTTCGGAATAAAATGATGTTAAACATAAATTTCAGTGGCTTAAACTCGTCAACAGCCATATATTCAAGCTGAAATTAAAATTAAAACCTACATATGACACAAATAAAGCAATGCCCAAAAAGGCATGGGAAAAGTTTTCAATTGAGCGCTACTATCACGGTAATTGTGTTTGAATATTGTATATGGTTAAACGATTCAACGGTAAGATTTAAATCAAAATGTGTAAGGGTTTAACAGATGGAATCGTAAGTTTGTTTTTTACATGGCTTTTATGGGGAAACCACATACTGACTAGATTTTTTTTTACCTGAATTAGAGAATTCATGATTATATTCTATGAAAGTTTTAAGACCATGCTTTTTTTGAGTTCCTGTTCTATCCCAATAAACTAAAATCAACCACTCGAACAGATTTGACAGTAGCAGAAAAGCCTTTTATTCATATTTTCTCCTTAGAACTATAACAACTTCTTAAGTTTTGTTGACAAAAAATAGGCATAAGCTTTTAAACAGTCACTTAACAGCGTATCGCTTCTATGCGGTTTATTTATCCTCTATCAATATCAAAATAAATTCCTAGCTTTCTAAAAACATTTTTCATGATTTCAAACGATTTGTTGCCAGATATTTTCGATACATAAACTGATATTTAAAAAAAAAAAATCTTCAATACCTACTTGATATATGTATCTATTTTCGTTGTTATAGAGGTATAGAACTTTAAGTTGGCATTACTTTTCATGATGGCGACCGATTTAACAGTTGTCAAGTGACTTATTCTCAGTTTGGTTTGGCAATTTATCATGAATAGACTCACGCCCGGCGTAGATCGTGGAATGGGCCCAAAACGAGATTACCGTTTTTCATAAGCGAATTTTGTTTAGCGATGAAGCGCACTTCTGGTTGAATGGCTACGTCAACAAACAAAACTGCCGCATTTGGAGTGAAGGTAATCCTCAAGTGTATGTGGAAACACGTTACATCCAGAAAAACTGACTGTTTGATGCGCTTTATGGGCTGGTGGTATCATTTGTCCGTACTTTTTCAAAAACGATGGTGGCCAGAACGTTACAGTCAATGGTGATCGGTATAGAGCCATGATTACTAACTTTTTCATTCCTAAATTGAATAACCATGATGTCCAAGATATGTGGTTTCAACAAGTCAGACAGCTCGTGCCACAATAGGTTTATTGAAAGACACGTTTGGTGACCGCCTAATTTCACGTTTTGGACCTGTGAATTGGCCTCCAAGATCTTGTGTTTTAACACCGCTAGACTACTTTCTGTGGGGCTATGCAAAGTCATTGGCCTATGCGGTAAAGCCACAAACGCTTGATCATTTGGAAGACAACATTCGCCGTGTTATTGCCGATATACGGCCACAAATGTTGGAGTCATCGAAAATTGGACGTCCAGATTGGACTACATCCGCGCTAGTCGTGGCGGTCATATGCCAGAAATCATATTTAAGATGTAATGCCACAAGATTATCTTACGGATAAATAAAATTCATGTCAATCGAATAATCCATCGTTGTTTTATTGCAACTTCAAGTTCTATACCTCTATAAAGTTCTATACCTCTATATAAGCCCTTACAATACGCATGTATGGGAAAGAAAGGAAGGTAATATGCAAAACATCCCATAAAAAAATGAAAAAAGACGGTAAACATTGATGCAGTGTAAAAAAATTAAAAAAAAAATATTTGTAACGTCTTTTGTGCAATACGAGTGGTATGCAAACGTACAATAAACACACGCATACATATGCCTGTACCCTGCTGGAAATTTATTAACTAAATCAAAATTAAGTTGACTTTTTGCTAACTTATTTACAACTGACCATTAGTTATTAGTAACATATTACTCTTTTCTCGACAAACTTTTTCTTATTCAAAACTGAAACATTTATATACCTGTGTGGCATAAAGTATAATTTTTAATATATTTGCTGCTATGTTTGTACATATGTGTAAGCATTCAAACAAAATTTATTTTTATTTTTAATCTTCAGCCTTATAACTAACTCAAAATTACTTAAAGAAACCAATCATTAGTTAGTCAGTGTATAGCTAACTCCAGCTGCCTTTTTGTTTTATTCGTTAGAAGCTAATTTATTAGGAGTCAACTTGTAATTATCTGAAACTTACGCAGATTGAGTGAGTACTGGCCTGCTCGTATGACATCGTGTATTAAAATCAAACGAAACTTTTCTACGCAAATTAGTTAGCTTTTTAATCACCTATAACTCATTAGCTTTAAGTAAAATTAATTCCAACAGGGTACATAAATACACATACATACATATATGGATGTACTCACGCATACTAAAACTTATTGCTATAAAAACACGTGACTTTTAATTGGTAGCCAAAAGAAATGAAAATTGTAAATGGGGAAACAACGAGAGTCGTATGAGAAAACTTAATTTGTTGTTTTTGGTGTTGATTCAATTTTTATAGAAGTGCATATCGCTCATTTACTACAATAGTCTCATAACCGAAAAAACTTGATTTTTTTTAGTTAAGTATTTTAAAATATGCGAAGCATTTTGATCTATACTGTGTGCAAAATTCTGCATGATTCGTACTAAATTATGAACACAGGAACAACGTTTTTATTCCTATATCAATGCTATATAATAGGAAATTACAAATTAAAACAGCTCTCATGAAAAATGCAATTTTTTGAGTTATGACACTATTGCAGTAATTGAGCGATACGTATGTATGTATTAGGTTTTTCAAAAACTGTCTTTTTAACATCCTTCGTACATTTAACATTTAATGGTGGGAATCGAGAAAGTAAAATGAGTACTTTTTTATTTTCAAATTGAAAAAAATAATAATATTGAAAAGAATAATAATAATCTATAGAGCAAATCTTTCAATACGACAACAACAAAGAATCTAAAGTTTAATCGACAGGCAACCATATGTGGAAATAAAAACAACAACAAATTCTATATTAAAGTGAACGACTGCCACAGAAAGTATAAAAATAGTGGGTTATGAAGAGAACGAAGTAAATTATAAAATAGTGAGCTCTATCTGCTGAGACAAGGAAGAAGAGATTTCTATAATCAATTAATTGTATACAAACAAAAAACAACACAACTAAAAGAATGTATTATAAACATATGTACTCACTATATGTATGTACAAATGTTTATAATACAATAAATGTTTATACGCAGTAATATAAACTTCGAATATAGTGAACTATTCAATAATGTGGAAATCTATTTCTAATAATACATGTTAACAATTAGTTGAAGCATTTAATCTTTTCAAGTAAATGTTTATTATTAAAATATATATATATTAAACATGCTTTAAGATTACTATAAATTAAATGTTATGTTAATAATACCTAGAGTTACAATTTTTTCTGAAGTGCTCAAAATTGTTACAATCGAAAATATGAACAAATTTTATTAATTAGCAATTATCGCGAGTTCACTGTACGTTTGTAGATATATTAATGTATATATGTTTTTACATTTCTTAATACCAGCCCTGCAGGACTTTTACGAGCTATTTCAAAGTCAAGTAGCTAGCTTTTATGCAACAGACTTTAAGCTAGCTCAAAACTTATGATAAAGAACAATAAATAAAGAACAATTAGTTTATTTCCCTCTTTTTTGTGAAATTGTATATATTCTTTTATGTTCTTTCCGTTAGTCAGCCTTACGTTATAAAATTTTAACGTTAGCAAAATGTAGAAAAATATCTATATTGCGGAATCAATAATACGGAAATACCGAATGGTAGAGATGATTCCGCAAAAACGAAAGGATACCCTAGCAACGGAACCAATAATTTCAAATTTTGTTTCCGTACAAAGAAATGGCTCCCGTTAGTTAGTTTTTATATTATTATTTCTTTTAATTATATATTAGTTTTTAAATTACATAATAATTTTTTAATTGTAAATTTTTTTTAATTATATATAATTAATTTAATCAATACTTATAATTTTAATTTAATTTTGTACAATAAATTTATTTATCATAAAAGTTTTACATTAGAATAAATATTCATACATATTTACATATGTGTATGTACTAAAACAAAAAATTCTCTTTAAAGCTAAAAAATAGCCTTATAACTAATTTTTAGCTGACTTATAAAAGCCAATCATTAGTTAGTCAGTTCATAACTAATTGATCGTACCATTTGGTTTGATACACCAGAAGCTAACACATAATAAGTTAATTTGTGGTTAGCTGAAACTTATACAGATTGAGTACTGACCAGCCAATGCTAAAATCGACTAGAACTTTTCTACGCAAATGTGTAAGCTTTTGAATAACCTGACTCATTACTGGTTGACTATAAGATAGTTTTAAGTTCACTCAAGTCCCTACAGGGAATTTACAAATATAAAAATTTAAATACACATTTTGTTTTTTCCATATACATACTAGGTATGTATGTATGTATGTATGTATGTATGTATGTATGTATGTATCTACCCAAAAATGTATTGTATTTAATTGATTTTTTAAAATATGCACACACTCGCACGCACATACAAAAATCTTATTGTGCAAAAAATTTTGAAGAAAAGGCAACTTAAATATAAAATTAAAAAAGAAACAACTTCAGTAACGCCAACTCTTTGTAGTTAAAACGAGTAAGAATTTGAAAAAATAGTAATATTAATTTAATTAAATTAATCAGTAGTGCCGTTATCCAATTAACTCATCATGCCTCTTATCAAGGAGTGATCAGTAATTATCCCCAACATGACACATAGACCATCTCGGCTTAAACCCAGAATAACTTTTTAATCTGCCAGTCCCAGACTAGGCAACAATGTGCTAGATGCCCTGTAGTCTAATATGTTCCCCCAGGCATGATGTATTATGTACAGAGTACATTCTCTAAACTCTTGAGACCTGAACATGAAGCGATTATGACAACAGTTCCAAAAAAAAACAAAATGGCGAAAACTTTCGTGGAATTGCCATTTGCCGATAGTTTTAGAAACCTTAGTCTGCGCCAAGAAATAGAAGTCTAGCAGCCTCCAAATAACGTCTCTACCTGTAATAAATAAAGATAATTTAAAGTATACATATGTGTACACGAGATCTGAAGAGGCTAATGGCTCTGAGGTAGATATCTATATTACCAACCTATGCCTGAAGTTGACATACTTTAATTGCTCACTTGAATATAAAATTGAAGAAAATTTTTAAATTGATTTATTGTAAATAACATACTCATATAACAAATTAGGAATTTAAAAAAATTTAATCGCAGGCATGTACAAGGCAAATTCAATAAGGTGGTGTTGACACCACAATCAATTTTTTATCAAAAACATGCATGTACATTAAATACGTTCTGAAGGATAACGTGTAAAAAATTGTATAAAAACTGGTTTAGGAGTTAAATAAAACGCTTTTGACATTGGCAATAAAATACACATAATATTGTTATTACACGGTAAATACATTTTAGATTAAACTGTGTAATAAATCTGTAAAAACAGAATAAATGTAAAATAAACAAAACTTTTGATAATGATTAAACATTGTATTAAACAAACAAAAAAGTCGCCTTGGCAAATACTTAGTTTTAATCTTTTTATTATACGAAAGACAAAATTGGAGATATACACTGTGATGCAAAAGTCAGACAATATTTCTATTTTTTTTAGTTTCTTACAATATAAAAGTGTACTCTAAAAAAATACCATTACGTTTTTTAGATGTTGGTAGTAATGTTTGAAATTAATATAAAAATAAGCATCACTCTCATCTCCCTTACTAAAAAATTAATGGTCTTAAAATAATTGCATTGGCTCGCTGATTCTTATTAGTCATTATACCGCTTTTGAAAAGAAAAGTCGAATAGTTCGAAAGATAAAAGCCTAATTTACTGTTAAAAATGAAATAAATCACTGAAATTCACCAAAAAAAGCAGATAATTGAAAGGGCTAAAAAAATTAAATTTTCGCAGAAAAAATCTGACAAAAAAAATAAGTGCTTAGAATAATAAAAAAAGAAGCAAGGCTTGATAGCAATCAAAATGACAATAAGTACTCACAAACAAAATATGCTTAAGTACTTATCTATATTTTTGGGTGTTGTTGAGTGTATATTAATACATTAAAAACATACAGATATGATTCCACTTCATACTTCTAGCAAACATGTCTGTACACAACCATCTTGAACAACTTAAACAACATGTTTTTATCCTTGTTATGCGCTATAGCTATACAAATATTTGTGTGCGCGCATACACATGCATTCAAAGTATGTGTATCAATGGGAATGGAAAAATATTGAAACTACATTAAGTACACGTTTTTATAATAAGTACTTATATGACTTGCGTGTATGGATGAATAAAATAAATGGTATGCTTTTACATACATTCTTTTTTGTAACAGAACCAAGAAACAATCTAAGACAGAAAAAAATTGTATTTTAAACATTAAGCAAATTCCTAGTATTTTTGAAACATAGCAATTAAAAACTCATTTATAAAACAATGCCTGGTACTTCAGCGTTTGTAGTTGTATTTTTTAAATCCCATTGCAATGTTTTTCTTTATTTTTTTATATTTTTTTTAACCCATTGAAGAACACTACCTGCTATAGAAGTCATTAAAAAATTTGAGCGAAATAAAACAAAATGTTTTCCTATTTCATAGAAAAACATTTTCCTATTTCATAGAAAAACATTTTCGCACATAAAATATATGTTTAAACTTTAAAGGCACTTATACAAACACTTAATAAGAATATTAACGATCTTTCACTTATGACAAATTTTCAAAAACTTGCATATACTTACATGGAAGATCAAAAGCAAAAAATTTTCTACAAAATTATGGAGCAATAAAAATGTGGAAAATCCCCAAAATTAAACAGTGAATAATAAGCCAATCCAAGTTTTTATTAGCATTTGAACTTTTGAAGTGTACAATACAATATAATAATAACGGAGAGCTGTGACGAAATTTTAATGAAAATAAATGAAGGACTATACAAAGTACTAAGAAAAACTGGAAATGGTGGTAATGGACTTGTTTTCTTCAAATTGAAAAGGAGGATGAATCTATTTTACAAAACAGATTACACTGCCAGAAATGCCGGCAGATTTTTGAATTTTTAAAGAATCAAACATAAGTGCATTCATTTACATTCTTATGAGAGCAAATACCGAAGAGAGAAAAGCTTGCTTTTAAGCATTCATGAATTTTACTATAGAAGACTGTCGTCCTTTCAGTAGAGTTGAAAGCTCCGGTGGTCGTAAATTAATTCAAGTGTCTACAGATTGGTGAAAATGTTGATTTAGACAGCTTTATTCCTAGCGCAAGGACATTGTCACGAAAAACCCAATCGATGGCCACAGAGAAAAAAAAAGGAATAAAATCACACATTACCAATGGTGAGGCTGCAGTTACAATTGATATGTGGAGCGACGATTTCATTAATTTCTTGTGTGCCACTTTACACCTCCAAGTGAATTTCGAACTTGTGGATATTACCCCTGGAATAAAATCTATAGATTTCATGTCTTATACAGCAGTTAAGACAAAAGAAAAAATAAGCAGCCTTTTTGAAGAATTCGATGTAACTAATACAGCAAATGTGGTGTTCGTAACTGATCGCGGAAGTAATATTTTAAGTGCACTAAGAGATTTCAGAAGACTAAACTGTTCGGCTCATCTTTTTTCTAATGCCCTAACAGATGCTGTCGAATCTACAAATGAATTAAAAGGGATTATACAGTTAGTGTCATTAATATTCGGTTTTTAAGTTTATCGATAATAACACCCTGGCATTAGCGAAATGGATAGGTAATCAGAAGAATAGCAAAAACTTAAATAAATGTTGTCAGTATGAGTATTCAAATATATGGAAAAAATGATAAATCGATCAAAGTTTGTTAACCCTGTTTACTAAGCGCCATTAATATTCGGGTTTTCCCCTATTTATATGCTATTTGCAAAAAAAAAAACATGTTATTCAGCTACTTTTCCAGCAATATAGAGATACGTTTTAATAAAAGTGCATAACACCTCTTTTCTTGTCTGTCCAAAATTCTACTTCACTGCAAATTATACAAATGGGGCGCAAAGGAAAAAACACACCTTTAGAACAGCGAAAACTTGTTATTTTCCATTATGAAAAAGGTAAAAAGTACAAAGAGATTGCTGAAATTCTGAATATGAATTGGTTAATTTACGCAACCGAACAGCTCGTTTGAGTTTTGCCAGGGAGTACATTAAGAAGCTTGAAACTTGGTGGGATGACGTTATATTTGCGGACGAGAGCAAGTATAACGTATTTGGATCCTATGGGCGTGTAATGGTGTGGCGGAAGCCAAACAAGGAACTACAACCACAAAATTTAAAACCAATCGTAAAACATGGAAATGGACATGTTATGGTGTGGGGTTGTATGGGAGCTAAAGGGACGGGAAAATTAGTTTTTATCAGTGGAATTATGAATAAAGAATCATATTTGAATATCCTCCGTCAAAATTTGAAAGAAAGTGCAAATAAGCTGGGCGTTTTAGATTCTTTTAAATTCTACCAAGATAACGACCCAAAGCACAAGTCGCGTTTAATTCAAGAATGGTTGCTCTATAACTGCCCTAAAGTTCTCCATCCACCTGCACAATCCCCAGATTTCAATCCGATTGAGAATTTATGGGATGAGCTGGACCGGCGAATCCGCAACTACAAAATAACATCCATTGAAGACTTGAAATTGCGGCTTCAAGAAGAATGGGATCGTATTCCTGCAGCTTATACAGCTAAAATAGTAAAAACATGTCAAACCGTCTAAGTGAAGTTATAAAACAAAAGGGTTATCCAACAAAATACTGAATTTTATATAAAACCATTTTTCTAATGTATTATTTGATACTTTACAAAGAAAACCGAATATTATTGACGCGCAATATTTTATGCTACCTGAGTTAATTTAGTTTTTTTGTTATATTGTTATTCTTTTTTTTCTAAATACAAATGTGAACTTTCAAGTGTCTAAATAAACTATTAATGAAAAGAAAAAAATTTTGAAAAAGATATACATTTAGCTTAAGACGAATCAGTTAAACATATCTCTTTAATAAAACCGAATATTAATGACACTAACTGTAAATGCTTGCAAAAATTAGTAAAATACTGTTACGTTTTTACCCTTTTAAAAAACGAGTTTTTATGAGTTCTTAGATTGTAGTTAAAATAAAATAAATTTTGTGCTTGGTTTTAAATAAAAAATCTTTTATTCAACACAGTTTTATGTACCACTGCTTATAATCTTTTTACAAGCAATAACAATTTTTATTCTTAATTACTCTGTCTGTTTACAACTTTGTGAACAACAACAATTATTCGACAGATCTTTTTTCCTAAAGATCTTCCAACCCGATCGTAGCTATAACTTACGTTCGATCCCAATCTTTTCAACCAGAGGTTATCCACACTTAACTCTCTTTACTGAGTTAACTGGTTAACTGGTTTTTTACTTCACGATTCACTTCACGAGTTTACTCCTTATAAACTCTCTTCACACAAACTACACTCGCTGAGTTTACTTTACTTAAATTGCACCCGCTGAGTTTACGATAAACAAACTGATTGTTGTTCGCATCGATGTGCTTTTTATATGGCTGAGTAAACAATACATCGAAAGCTCGAGAGCCTCTCGATATTTCAAGTAGATTTCATTTCTTTCTTTTAATTTCTTTTGCAGCCCTGCGTATGTAAACATCTACCTTTTTCAGCTCTTAGTGTTTGTTGTTGCTTGTTTATTGTCTGTTACTTGTTTTCTTTGCTGCTTAATTATTGTTGTTGCCGTGTTATTTTTATTTACTTTGTCTCTGCTAATGGTTGTTGTTGTAGATTTGATTATTTGTAAACAGCACGTATAGTTGCTCCTGCAGAACGCTGTGATGCCCAACCTTATTTTGTAACAATACTTTAACGCCAATAAGCAGCACATGCTGGAAACAACTTTGAAGAGAAATTATCCTACAAGGTGAAAATTGCATTTCGCAATGTTCGAGTTGATTTTTGTAAATTACGCAAAGATCAATGAAATTCTCGCGGATAATGTTCAAAGGTGGAGTATGTTAAATTTTAATTATTCTGTGCTCCAAGGTTTAGTAGAGATTTGCAAGGACTTCGAAATAATTTTCAAAAAACTTCAAGCCAGAGTCTCTCCTACTTTATGTTTCGGTATTCCATCTCTTAATAAAAAAATGATTTGCCTTGTTCAAAAAAAAAGAAAAGAATGAAGAAGCTTTAACCGCAGCTCTAAAGATTAATATAATGCCGCACTTGGAGAAATGAAGTTCAAATTTAACGATGTGCAAGCAATGCTGCTTTATGCATTGTTTTTATATCCTCCTGCAATATCTTTACAGTCAAATTAAATAAACAATATAAAAGAAAAATAGATCAAAGGACGCTTAATAGAGTTTGGTACAAAGTAGAGGCCTGCATTACTGCATTTATTTCTTTCAACCACAGTAAATGCAGCTTAATACTGAAATGATATTTACTGTACAACAAACAACAAATACATGAATTCTATGAGAGAGAAAGAGAGAAAAGCTTTATTCAAAGTACTTCATTCTCTTAAACATGACTGCTCACTCACACTGTTCACTACACAGCATAGCAATAAGCTCAAGTATAGTAAATCAAAACCATACATTCATTTAAAAAAACTGCACTCACTCTTCTTTTCTTTGTCATTTCAGGCATTGAACCAGCAATACTCATTCATATTGTTCAGGTTACCAAGTTTTCCAGGGTTGCTAAAAGAAAAAAATTCCTACCAAAATTTTCCTGAAATGTACTAAAATCAACTGTATCGCTAATCTTTATTACATAGTCTTTCAAGTTAAATATCATAAAGTATTTTTTGTTTTTATTTTATTTTGCTATAAAAACTTAAGTAATTGTAATAAATTATCAATGCTAAAAAATCTTGTATCATAGGCTTTGTGTACATTATTCCAAACGGCAACCATAATTACAACGAAAGGCGTGTATGTGAGACACAAATTTTATTCAGTAGCTTGTTAGCAGTGAACGAAGGGGTGTGGAGCATGTTTTTTTTAATGTCAGAGATTTTGAAGAGAGCTCAAAATTTTGTTTGATACACCGAGAAGTGTTAATAATAAAGCTACATAAATTTATGCATGTTTACACTTTGTATGAATACCTATTTTTTACATTTTAACTTCAGTGTATTTAAGTGTTTCGCTCTGTGTGAGGATCCCTATCTTTCAAGACACTTAAATTTTATTTGTATTTTTTTGTATCGCTTTCTTATTATATATATATATATATATATATATATATATATATATATATATATATATATATATTATATATATAATAATATTATATATATATATATAAATATATAAATATATATATATATATATATATAAAATATATATAAATTTTATTTGTATTTTTTTGTATCGCTTTATTATATATATATATATATATATATATATATATATAATAATATAATAATAATAATTATTATTATTATATTATTATAATAATATATATATATATACATGTATATATATATATATATATATATATATATATATATATATATATACACGTATATATATATATTATT